>PPOO01000886.1:107285-123354 GCA_003708545.1 Maudiozyma turicensis
GATCATAGATATTTAACAAATGTTCCCGATGATATGTCAATAGATGTACCAATGTCTGAGTTTTCAGGAGTCGACGCTGTTGGTCCTCCTACAGTTTTAATAAACGATTCAAAGGATATGAGGTTCCCTGTCAGAGAAATTTTATAAATTTCAATCAAATTTGTAAAAGTCATGCATATATGATATACTATATATTCAAATAAATATGTTACGTAAAATTATAGAAATAATTATGATTGTAGAGTCAGTAATCGTAATTTCTTGTTAAATGCTACAGTTTTCTTCACTTGAACTGGAGCAGAGTTCCAGCTGTTATACATATCGAGTTTTTTTATCTCAATAAGATGTCACTTGAAAATATCGAAAATTCAGAGATTTGTAAGAAATATATTTCCTGGTACGGGAAGGATTCTTTAAAGCCTTATGTTCCATAGATCTTTTCGAACTCATTAATCTTAATACATGAGATACACCTTTCAAAATAAGCTTTCAGGTTTGAATTTATTTCAATTTAGATATACATATTTCTGCAGCTAAAACTAAACTAACTCATGATCTGGTCTTTCTACGCAATCTTTCGGCCATTAGCAGAGAAGATTGTGATTTAAGTTCAGGTCTGCTATTATCTTGGTTTTCATTATTAGTATTAGACATTTGAGACCAACTTGGTCTTCCTAGACGATTAATACGTCCAGACGATGATCTTGAAGGTATCGTATTTTCATTACTTGAAGACGAACTTGGAGAATTGCCGCCTTTAGCGTATTCTTCGGGCGTGTCTGCCTTATAGATCCCCTGGAATGCGTCACTTGGTCTGGCTCTTCTTTCATAACCGACTGATTTCCTGGGCGGTTCCTCTACTTTATGAGATGACTCTGTTACAGAGGTAGCTGCTCTTCTTAAAGATGCAAACCCTGAAGAGTTTTGTTCGTTTCTTATTTGCTTTTCATGTTCCTTATGTTGTTTCTCTAGTTGTTCAGTTTGTCTCCTTAAAATCTTTTGTTCATCAGGAAGATCTTCTTTATGTCCCAACCACGATGGAAACCCGGTAAATGGTTCTTGATTCTTGTAGTATTTTACTAGTGCTTTATGTACAATTGTGGAAGTAGGAGAATCACCATCAGTCTCTGCTTTTATAGACAGGTGGGAAAAAGAAGACGATATGGATTTTGTTGAAGTCTTGAATTTATTCCAAAAATTCCCGGAATCGTCTGTTTGTGAATATGACATAACTATAATAATGGAATTCTATTTGTTTTCAAATTTGATTCGAGTCGCAGATAATTTGCTTAGTCCTAAGCTATTAAAGTAGTATTTATTTATTTTGATGGTCAACTTGTTTAGTCAAGCTGTCAGCAGTCACACCTATAAATTACCTTTAACTTAATCGAGTCGTTTGTTCATAAAGATTCCTTTAAAAAGGAGAAGAACAGGTAGAATGTGGAAAATTCCCGTTTATGTGTGGTGTGTGGGTGTATTGATAGATTATATAAAAACAAGATGCTATTTAAACGAATCTTTTAACTCAATTGAGATTACATATAAGACGTTATGAGAAGGTATTGAGCTTTTGAATCTTTGTATGTGTACAGCTTAGGATTCTTAAATTACTTCACTCAAAGTTTAATTTTTATTTTTTTCGAGGTTTATCTATCGGATGTTCCACTACTAGTAGCGATTAGATTAACGATAATAAAAAAAAAAAGAATTAAAAAAATACTATTTATATATATTTACTTATATATCGTGTGATTGTATATGCGTTATATCATGAAAGAGAGAATTTGTATAATAATGGTTTATATTTAGTGAAAATGTTTATATTGTGTTGGAATATCTTATTTGATCAATCTAACCGACAGTTTTTTCAACTAAATAGATACCGTATTTTTCTTTTAGTTCCTTCATGATTGGATCATTGATTTCGGGAGAATATGGAGCAACTAGACCTGGACCATGAATGGTACCATTCAATACCAATCTAGTAGCTACGGAGACTGGGTAACCAACTGTAGCAGCCATAGAACTGTAACCACCGACTTTACCGAAATCAACTAAAGTAGAAGTTCTAGTTTCAGTTGTACCATCAGCATTTTCAATACCGAACTTATGTTGTAAGACGACTAAATCACGTTCACCTTCTTCGTATTGCATTAATTCTTCTAGACGAGCACATAAAGTATCTAATGGGTTACCTCTTGGAGTAATGTCTTCGTTAGAGAAGAAACCTAACCACTGGTAACCAGCTAGGATTCTTTCTCTATCATCTGCATCCTTCCATTTGGTCAAAGAGTCGATCTTGGCGATCAAATCAGCCTTGGAGTTAGAAGCAGCACCTATGTACTGATGTAAAGCGTCCTTCCAGGCGATTGGCTTGGAGAAGATTTCATTAGCGTCATCCTTTAGGAAACCAATGTCGACCAAACTCTTAACGAATTCTGGGAAACCTTGGTATCTTAAAGTACCTCTAATAACAGTTTCAGCTTCTGGAATATGGTATAGTTCTTTGAATAAAGTTGAATCTCTGTTTGGATAACAGACAAAAGCGAAACCTGGGTAAATAAAATATGGTTTAGCAGAAGCCATTAAATCCTCAGAAGCAATATTGACAATCTTACCGTCCTTCCAGTATTTAGCAGAGTTTCTTAATGCTAAAAGAACACCTCTTGAGGACCAAGAGAATTTGTAACCTAATGGATTGTCGGAATCTTCTGGAGCTGGTAAACCACCACAGTATGATAAGAAAGATTTAATCTTACCACCAGCTTTGTGAACTTCATCAATCATCTTAACAGCGTATAAATGATCGATACCTGGATCTAAACCAATTTCATTCATAACTGTGATACCAGCTTTTTTAATTTCTGGTTCTAATTCTCTTAGAGCTGGGGAAATGTATGATGAAGTAACAACATCCTTCTTTAGTCTGATTGCACTTCTAACGACATTTGGATGATATATGTAAGGAATCAAAGAAATAACTAGATCGTGGTTGGTTAAAGCAGCGTCTAATTCATCATCCTTGGTGACATCTAAAGAAATAGCAGCTGAACCAGATGGTTTAGCTAATTTTTCAGCATTAGCTTGTGTTCTACAGGCAACGGTAACTTCAATACCGTCGGTAGCAGATAATCTGTCAATAACAGGTTGGGCAACAAAACCGGAACCTAACAATAGAACTCTTTTAGTCATAATGTAATATATGTAAATATTTTGTAGTTTGATATTCTTTTAAAAAAAGATATGATCAGATATATCAATAGAAATAAAAGTTACTTGGTTATGTTAGATATAGTCAAAAGGGAAATGCATTAAACCAATTGACTAAAGAATCTCAAATGATTGATTACGTTCAGTGCTTATATATCAAAATTTCAGAGGATTTTAAAAAATTTCTCATTAAAACCAATAATCATCCTAGAGTTATTAAGAGAGAGCAAGTTTCTTAAAGAATCAGTCAGTCAATGAGACACTTTCATGGGAAAGGACACATTAAAAATTAGAAATCGGGGCAAATATATTAAAATTGATGTATGTTAAGTTATCTTGAATAATGTACGTAGCGTTACAGTAACTAACCGACAAATATATATATCCCAATGGAAATTGATATTGAATATTGGGTCTTATTCGTTCTCTTGTACGTAATCAAGCAAACAAATGAACATGTCGTTGGTGATTTCTCTGCAACAAGAGAACAATATTCCGGAATTTCTTTTCGCACTTATGTACTTTATTGTACTGTACTCATTAATAGTTAGTGGAAAAAGTTTCCCCCTGTCATTTTTCTTTTAGTGTGGTTCGGTTTTGCAAGGAAATAATTCCGATGGAATTTGTTTGTTGGTGGTTTTGGTATTGGTTTCCACCGGAATTTGGACGGCTCGCCGTATAAACTGCTCTTTTTCTTTCTCACTCAAATATGATTCATTAATTAGATATATTGGATTGTCATAATGACATGGTTAGTCAAGGAATAGTCATAATTTCTCACTGAATGAGGAGTGCATTTGTTGTTTTTTTCCACAAATATGTCAACGATATTTCAATATAGCGTCGTCGCTTACGAATGAAACAAGAGCAGATATTGTCTTTGAATATATTTTGTACAAGAACTCAGAAACCAATGTTGGAGGTATATATATCTTCTCGTGTTTTTTTTATGTTCCTATATTATTATCGTCTTCTTCATAAGAATATTGATCTTGCTACAACATTTCATCCAAGCCCTAATCACAAACTCAGCGGCAAACCCTGATATAAAAATTCTTATTTAGACAGCGGGCCTACATTATTTTGTTTTGCTTTGTTTTTGTATGTACGTGGCGAAGACGAAGCGAGCTATAAAAAATAATAATTTCAAAATGAAGAAAAATGAAAAATTTTCACTTGTATATAAAGCAATGGGAAGGACACAGATTTGATGTCCTTCCTGTAATTCTTACTTCCTTTTATTTAATGTTCTTTTTTTTTTAATTGATTCTTTGTTTTACTTAGAAGAAGTCCAAGGGACTTTATCTCCATCTCTATGACGCCATCAAGGTAGTTGTGGTAAACGAATCCCTTATAATGAAATACATGTTACTATATAAATATTGGAAACTTTCGAGTCGAAGGTATTTGTGTAGGAACAGAGTGGATTGAAATTATATTAGAAGAAATTCCATTTTTTTTAATTGTTTTACCGTTTTCAATCCATTTTGAAGGCATGTGAAATCTCTTTATGATTAAAATATATTTTTTTTTATTTTTTTTATTATTATATATTTATATACGTGTATTTATGGTCATTAGAGATATCTTGCAAATGGAAGAACAATTCGTGAAAAGTTTGTTTATGAATGATTTTTTTATGATACATTAATGGGTTTTATTCATTTTAAACAGGTTTCTTATTCGAATTGAATCTTTTTGGACTTCTAGAATCAGTACGATAATCTGAAGTTAATGACGAGGATGCAGAATTGGATGAACCATTGTTATTATTAGATTGTTGTCCCTTTTTATAAGTCTTTCTTTCTAATGAAACTTCAACACCATCTACTATTAACTTCTTAGCATCAATTGCCTCCTTTTGACTGGACTCTAATTGGAAATCTACCACTATGAAATTATCTCTTGTGCTCATTTTCATTACTGGTCCAAATTCTTGAATAACTTTGTTCTTAACAGATTCGGGTTTCACATTTTGTATACCATTAATATATACTGGGTAATAACCATCTCTATTAACATTATTATTGACTCTTCTCTTGTTATTATTTTGTTTATTGTTATTGTTATGATCCCTACGATCACTATCTCTGTTGTTACGGTTGTTATTATTATTGTTGTTGTTCTTCTTACTCTTGCTGTTGGATTCGTTATGAGAAGTAGATGGTTCTTCGCGATGGACTATAATCTTCCTACTCTCCTTTGGAACGCCTTCATGTTGAGAGACCTTAGAGGCCCATGACATTTTCTTTGGAGCAGCAGGTACTGGAGCAGGTGTGAATACAGGTTCAGATAGAGTGTCGGGTTTTTGCGCAGTAGTTACAGCAGCAGTTGTTGTTGTTTCAATTTTAACTCTTACTTCTGTGTCTTTTACTTCCTCTGGTGTACTTTGTTCCTGTGATTCTTTTTTAACTTCAGGTACGACTTCAACTTTTTTGACAGTTTCTACTGCATTTTCAGTAACAATGGTTGGCTCATGAGTGGAGGTTTTGGTATGTTTCTCTGAATGTTTGTTCTTCAGTTTTTCAGAAGTTTCGATTTTAGTTTCTTTCTTATCCTTAGGTTTAGTTTCAGCTTCCTTCTTTTCTTCAGATTTCTTCTTTTTCTTGTCATCGGACTCTTCTCGCTTAGTAGTAGTCTTCTCTACAGCAGGGACATCAGATACTTCTGTCTTCTTAGTCGAAGAGGTGTGTGTCTCTTTGATAGTTGGAGTATCTGATTTTACCACTTCGATAGTCTTCTTGCTTTCTTTGTTTATCGATGATTCCTTTTTATGTTTAGAAGATTTCTTGCTTTCTTTGTTTATCGATGATTCCTTTTTATGTTTAGAAGATTTCTTGGTTTCTTTTGGTGCCTCTTCAACAGGAGTTGGAACCACTTCAATTTTATCTTCTGTTACAACAGGTGTGTCCTCTTTCTTGGCTTCTACCTTCTCTTTATGTTCCTTCTCAATCGATTGTTCTTCCTTTATTGGTTCCTCCTTCACGGGCTCCTTGACTTCTTCAATGACAGATTCAGATGGTATTTCGACATTACTAGTTTCATTTGGTATAAATCTTATGATATCATTCGTTATATCATATACATCACTGTTCTTACCTATCGGAACTAAAGTAAATGTTTGGCAGAATCTAAAGACTGGAGAATTTGACCAAAATAATTCACCGGTAACCATTATTATTATACCTTTATGAGCAATCCCAGTAGTTTGGAAATCACAAGAATCTAATTTTAATTTCAAATCAGATACTTTTTTTGCATTTCTTACAAAGAAACGATGTATGTTATCCTTACCTGCTAGCTTAATAGTTGACAAAATATCATCTTTAGATTTATTTGAATCTAGTTGTTGATAATTGATATGAGTTAATTCTGCAGTGTGACTGTACAAACTTGAAAGTTTATTGGGATCATTTTTCATTCTCTCATAGTAAGTTTGTAAAAACGTATAAGCGATATCTTGAATGCTTGAGCCCATTTTGATTTCTTTTCTTTTTTTTTTGGTATTTAGTTGTTAATTGCAGATATGTATTTTATGATATCTTGAATCTTTTTATGTTTTAATGAAATGCAAATATGCAAATTACGATTCGTGAAATAAATTAATTGTATATGCTTGAATGGTATTAAAATAATTATTTCGAAGCAGTGAAATATTTATATCAATGTTGTTGTTTGGTATAGTTAATAATGATTGTAGATGATTCTTATAACTGGATATAGAAGTCTACAATAAATGGTAAATTAAAGTACAATGAAATGAAAGTGGGATATATAAGTATGATATGCACTCGCCAGATTAAGTTTTTTTAAGAAGGTAATGGTATCCTCCTATGCAAATTTTTAATTTGGTTATTCTAGTTTTTAAAACGTTAAATTCGTTCAGATATTTCTATAAAATTGAAATTTATAAAATATGTTGATGATGATGATGAATGCTATTGGAATGGTTTTGTTAATATTTACAAAATTTTCCGTAATTTTTTATTAAGTTTATCGATTTGCAGTGATATACGATAAGTTAACTTGATTTGATGTTGCTAAATTCCTCTTATGAGTTTTTGGTTTGATCTCAATTTACTAGTCAAAGTATGAGATTATCGTTTAATGTTGTTGCTGTAAATTAAAAGCAATTGAAAAGAAAGGAAAAATTATTATAGTGGTACACCAAAGTTGGTGATTGACAAACGTGTTATTTATTTTCAGTGATGGAATTACAATATAAGAATTGCCAGCTCAAGAACCCGATAATACCACAATACTTCAAATAGGATCTGCTTATTACTTCAAGATGATTCGAACTTGACTTAATTTGCTTTACTCGCTCCCTATTGAAACTCTTTCACATCGTCGACGTTTCCTCTCGGGTGGCAATTTTTTTTTCCAGAAAATTTTTCCGTTTTGTTGCGGTCTCCGCCCGTCAAGGCAACCTCGCACGTGATTGGCGATGATGACTCGTATTATTGACGAGTAAAATATAGATAATAAGTGATGATTATACTAATTATAGATGCTCAGTTGTTACAGAATTAGTAGATAATGGTTATCATATGTATGGTGGATGTCTTCTCAATATGTATATACGATGTGTGGAATTGCGTCCCAAAAGCTCGATGAAGCAAAAGGAAAAAATAAAAATGTAGTTTCAATCTAAGATACGAAAAGAAACTTATTTTGGTCCCTGAGCCTGCATCGGGATTGGGAATTGAGGTTGACCTTGTACTCGTCCCGCAGCTTGTGTTTGATCCTCATTGATACCGTAAATGATATTTTTGTACTGAGCAAAGTCCGTACCATCTGGTAGTTTGTGCATTGACATCTTACTCAAATAACAGAATGACAGTAGCATCAATAAGGCTTGACCACCAGTTTTTGTAAAGATTGGGAAACGAGGAATACCAATCTCATCACCTACTGTAGTCAATGAGTATTTAGGTGGTGCTTGTGTTTGCTGAGGATTCTTGAAATCGCGAATCATTTTATATAATAGATTCAGATCAAATAAATTTGGCATAAACTTATGAACCCACCATTCAAAATCATCTCTTGTGGATGGCATCATATCATTCATTAAAATATGTACTAAGAAACCCAAATCATAAGCAGCATGGAACGTAACCCATGTAGTGTTGGGATCCATAATCAAACCTGAATCCGTCATCAATTGTGCAAATTCAAATTTATCAATACCTAATGTTCGATGATTTTCAAAATTTATACCAGAGTTCCTTAATAATTCCAGGGATTCTGCAGAAATCATTTCTTTATTGGAATCAAATTCAAAGTTAAATTGCCATGTGGATGGTTCATTATCTGGTTTATTACCGTTAGCGTCACTAAGGGAGATACCAAGTTGTACAGGGTTTAGAATATCTACATTTGATCTCATTGTTTGATAATGATAGTCTTCCTTCGATGAGAAATTCCCAATTGGTCTTGCTAATGTACCAATAAATTCAGTACTGACAGAGACGTAGTTATATTGTGTAGCTAACCTTCTAATTGCAACGAATTCACTATGCAAGTTACTCTTCCATACATCACGTACAAATAAATGAATTAATGGTGGTAGAATCATTGGAGGCATTATTCCTGAACCGCCTGTATTGTTTGTAGCGCCGACTGTGTTCATATTTGGACC
The DNA here is from genome assembly GCA_003708545.1 of Maudiozyma turicensis. Taxonomy (NCBI): domain Eukaryota; kingdom Fungi; phylum Ascomycota; class Saccharomycetes; order Saccharomycetales; family Saccharomycetaceae; genus Maudiozyma; species Maudiozyma turicensis. The sequence goes on from PPOO01000886.1 coordinate 116,137, forward strand.
CATTTGCATGTTTACCGGTCTATTTACGTTAACATTAACACCCGGTTGTTGCATGACATTCAGAACAGGTGGTAAATTATTTGACATTGGGCCAGGGGCCCCTAGATTCCCGTTATTATTAAATGGTTGAGGTTGTTGTGGCTGTTGTGATTGCTGCTGCGGTTGTTGAGGTGGTATCATTGGACCACCTTTCTGATTCATGAGATATGCATTGCCTTGGTCTTGAGGTTGATTGAAACCTTGTAATACGGGTAAATGACCGGGTTGGTGTTGTTGTTGCGGTTGCTGCTGTTGACCTTGATTCATTAATCCATTAGCATTTAATTGTGAACCAAAAGTGTTATTAGGTAAACCCATCGCTATATTCCCATTCGCACTATTATTCTGTTTATCATTATTTTGATTGAAAAATTGACGGTCACGCATAGGCATCCCTTGAGGCTGTATATTCTGCATTGTTGTATTATATATGTATCTCTTTCTATCTTTTTTCGTTCACTCAAATTGTTTGTCTTGTTATCCCTTGTTGTCTTACGCTGTTATAATCAGTTTAATGTCAAGTCTGATAGGGATGTTTTAATAATACAATTGTACAATATTGGAAATTCTCTTATCCTTATGTAAGCGATTTGTCTGTTAGTCTTTTGTATTTCTGCTTAATCTTTTCATGTAATTGATATGCCGTTTCCTTTGTTGAAGGACACCAAGATATTCTTCTCGCGAACAAGAAATTTCTTTCGCTAACAAATGTTGAAAATTTTAGTCGCTATATACGATATCGTATTCGTTCACTACATGCCAAACTAGAGGTTATAACTCGAGTTCGAGAGATGTGTTCTGTATCAACAGTGCCGTTCAGTAGGTGAAATATGTATCTTTGAATTGATGTATTTAATGTACAGTAAAGTTTCGTATGTATTTATGATTCTATATAAATTTTTTGTTCCTATGCGAGATCCTGTTTTGCCAAATGTGCCAGAAGAAAATGGTCACTTCATTATCTTTGTAGACTTTATGTATTCATAAGTAACCAAGTTCAGTTAAGTTAATGCAGAATATTTTTATAGCGTTATTGTGCGTATTCCTTTTATAATTGATTAAGCACTTTTTACCTTTTTAGAGTCAGATTCCTTTTCGATTTCAGTCTCTTCGACATCTTCAGCTTTTCTCTTCTTATCGCCAGTAGTTGATTCTTCAGCCTTATCTGCAGTCTTCTCAGGAGGACTGACAAACCACGGTATTTTACCTCTGTTGAAATCATTTAAGATTTGTTTAGAGACACCAGATTCATCTGGTTCACCACCCTTCAATAATCTACCTTGTTTAGTAGCTAGAATCTTTATGAATTCGGTAGCATTCTTCCAACCAGATATTTCATAAGTTCTTTCCAAATGCTTGGTTTGACAACGTTTTAATACACCTGGTATGTATTGTTCTGGATTAGAAACATGTTCGACTCTAACGACACCTCTGAAAAGAATATCTTCTTCGGTATCCTTACCAGATGGTGGAACAATACCTGGACAATCGATTAAGAAGATTCTCTTCATTAGAGTAATATATTGCCAAACCTTGGTTTCACCTGGGATAGGAGCGACTTGACAAACTTTCTTCTTTCTTAAAGTGTTAATGATGGAGGATTTACCTGTATTTGGGTAACCGATGAAACCAACCGATATTTGTTTTCTATCACTATGTAATTGGGAGAATTGACGTAGTAATTGAATTAATGAACCCTTACCAAAGGAATTAGTAATGGATGCATGGAATGCTAAAGTTGGACGCTCCTTGGATAAATGCTTAACCCAAGCTGCGGCAACCCAAGTTGGAACTAAATCACACTTGTTTAAGACATAGATTAGATGTTTATGCGGAGTTTCTTTCTTCATATATTCTTCGACAGATTTACAGCGAGTACCCATTGGATCTCTAGCATCTAGGACGTGGATGACAACATCTGAGGAGTCGATAACTTTGTAAAGTTCATTCCAAATACGTTTAGATTGACCCTTACTGAAAATATGCTCCTTAGCAGTTTGAGTCCACCCATCTTCATCGGCATCACCAGCCATTAGACCTAATGTAGCGTTCAATTCTTGTTTCTCTTCGAAAGCCTTGTTGTCATTAGAAGCGTCAGAAATCAAATCTTCTAAAGAAGATGCTGCTAAACGCGGTTTCTTTCTTTGCGATTTTGGACCAAATGTGTGTAGATAAGATTCAGTTTCTAAAATGTTAGCTCTTGGAGATTCAGTAGTATCTTTCTCCTCTAATAAGGACATTGGTAATTTATTTCTTCTCAATAAAACTTGATAAGTATCCTTTTGTGTTTCACCCATTGCACCTCTGAAATGTTCTAAAGCATCCTGAGAGATGACTCTAGTGTTACCGAACCAACGACGATCAGGTTGAACTCTAGCGGTTGGAATAGTAGCATCCTGCAATGGTGCGGCTCTGATCAAATCACCGTTCTTATTCTTAACAGCACCACCCTTGGTGTACATGTTCAAGAACTGAACTCTCTTACCATCACGATAGAAATTCTCACCTTTAACTCTTAGATTACCATCTTTAGTCTTTCCCTCACGGGTTCTTCTGGATTTTTCTTTCTTAAAGTTACCCATTGCTTATCTTCTACTGTTCTGTACTGGTTAGATATTGACTTCCTGGATAAGCAAAAGTTGTTATATAGTGATCACCAACTATATATAGAAGTGTGTATTCAAACTGATCAATTCTACAATGATATTATTGATGTTAATACATGGAAGAACAGAGTCTTTGACAAACTTCCGATGCTCATCGATTACAAATTTTTCAAGAGAGAAAAAATTTTCTCTGTCGGGCTTTTTCCAGTGAAACTCCCGTACAAATGCGCATTCTCTACACAAAGAGGTTCCAATTTGCACGTGACTTTTGGAAGTTCTTCTAATGGGGACTCAACACTTCGACTATTGATGAACATATCATTACGACCATCGTAACGTATTATTTATAATGAATTGTAAATGATATTAGTACTTATGGATATGGTATATATATGCTGGAACAAAATAGAAGATTTTAGCTCACAATAAATTGGAAAGGACGCTGTTCAAATTCGTAGACTTCTTGTTACTGTTGTTCTTGATAGCCTTTGGTGCATCTGCCCTATTTGTAGCGACCTTATGTTGTTTGAAGTTTCTACGGTTAGGTTCAGAGGAATCCTCAGTCTCGTTATTATTTCTCTTCCTGCTGTTTTGCATGTTTGTGATCATTTTACTCTGTTCGACATTCTTAATGAAATCGGCATTCAATTTATTGGCCTGTGATATTTCGATCTCTAACTTAGCTTGTCTGACATCGTTTTCTCTGGCAATTTGTTCTGTTAGATCAGCCCATTTAAAACCAGGTAAATATTTAACATTCAATATATCATCATGATAGAAAGTACCTTTCTTACCACCAATAATATTACCATTTAAAGTGTCGGCACATAATTTTGCATCTCTCTTTCTAACAAATTCACCCCAACCTTCTTCATACATTGTCTTCTTGTTACCACCGCTCTTTAATCTTCTCTTATGTTTATCATCACTTTCCCTCTTTAGAAATAATCTGTCAACTTCACCAAAACGTGATAAGATTTGTCTCATCTTGGCAGGCTTCATATATGGAGGAATACTCGACAGATATATCACACCAGTTTTATGCTTTGAGTTTTTACGCATATGCTGTACCAATGCTAACCTTTTCTTCAACCTAGTAGCACTGTCCTCGACAGGTTCCTCCTCCTTCTCATTCTTAGATTCCGAATCACCTTCCTTTGCTTGTTGAGTTTCTTCATTTGTTTGATGATCATTAGCATCTTGTTTTGTAATGGTTTCTATATCCTCATTTTCACTATCCTCAACTTCATCGAATACATCACCAGTTGGTTGTATTTTCTTCTTAGATGTAATCAACAGTGGATTGTTGTTAGATTCATCTTCTGATGAGAAATCATCAATATCGGACTCGTTATAGCTCATTATTGTGGATTGATCTTCTTAGGGTATCCTTAGTTATATCAACTATTCCATTATACCTATGTATTGATACTTGACTCTCTTGTTATAGCTGGTCATCGCATGAAAAAATTTTCGATGAAGCGCTTCTAAAATTTCAGCGACGCTAAATCTGGAAATGGAAACAGTGTGTCACACGTAATGGATGTAAACCATATTATTAAATAATTGTATATATGTAGATATACATAGATATGTACGAAATTTTTGTGGAAGTAATATTGATAAAGAGAGAAGTGTTAATTTCTGTGAATGTATGAATGTTTGATATATCCTGCATTAATGATACCTTTGTTTCTAAAGAACCAATATAACAACCTTATTAACAAAGGGAACTTATCATTTTACTTATTATTTGAAGGGCAAAGAAAAACAAACATACATCAAGGGCCATACAAAATGAGCACAATTCGTTTTCTAAGTAAACAAGTTTATGATCCAGTATATGAAACACTACGAATCAATGTAGGCATGTATTCAACATTAAATTTAAAGACTCATCAATATGATGTCTCCACCGTTTTTCTAAAAAGAAAACTGAATAAATCTATCTCTATCAAACCACCCAAGGATTTATTAAGAATGCTATACATCATAAAGGACCAAATTTGGAAATTGAAGAAAACTGTGTATGGTTTAAAACAGTCCAATAGGCCATGTATAGATCTAGTGAAACAATTCATGATAGAACAATGTTTTCAAAAAATATGAACTGCTAAAATTAGCAACCATGGAACAACGCAAGGCAACTCAAACTCCAAGGACTACTCTACAAATCCCACTCAAAGAAGATGACCACAATAAATTAGATAATGCCGATGTTTTGAAATTCAGGTCGCTTGTAGGTAGACTTTTATGATTAAGTTTATGTACCTGACCAGATATCAGTTGTGTTGTGTCAGAATTAGGTTCTAAAATATCTAGCCCATCCGAAAATGATCAAATTATACTGAAAAGAGTCCTCAGATACCTGAAAAGTTCACCTGAAAAAGGACTATTCTTCCAATATAGGAAAGAGACTGGCGGACCTACTGAAATTCTCAATGTTCTAATCTTGATACCGATGACGATCTTTGAAGTTGGTCGGAGTCTAAAGGTGGAATACGTCTAAATCCTTGACAAATAAACCTGGTCTTAAGTTTAAGTAATTAACTATTTTCGTCCAATTTCTCTTTTAGTATTGCTTTATAAGTATTGCTTTTGGTCTGTGGGTATTTTATATACTGGGTTGAATACCTATTTAAGTAGAATTCTGATCATTCGCTATGATCTTGATGTACGGTTGTTTGTCATTTCCTTTTAAATAGTAAGTAAAATGAAGAGTTCCTTTAGTAAATGATAATATTATCTTTGTAATTTAACTTGATGTCGTTTGCTTCATGATTCTATATATTCTTCTAATTCCTTGGTTTTGTCAATTTTCTCCCCCTTGAGGAAAATATTCATCCCTCAGAAACAAAAATATTATTACTGTTTTAATTGGTACATCTTTCAGCTAGTATTGAGGGGAGATCATCTTGATTGACTGTGAGTGTTGAAATGACCAGCGAGACAAAAAGGGTTAGAACTAACTAAGATTTAAGGTTCTATATTTGGAGTGGTTGTATAATTTGGAAGTACCAGATTATGGGTTTCATCCTGTGCAAAACTGCAGTATTCAGTCCCCCTACTAGGGTTCAATCAGTATACGCTTGGTAACATTGGTATTATTATCAAACGATACTTCTGAATCTAACGTTAAAGTTTCATGTACGGTAAGTAACGCCAAGCACTTTGCCTGAATAATTATTCGTTGCAGTCATGTAGTTTTATATTCTCACCTAAGTTTTCTGCACAATTTGGACAAATATTAATTAGTTGTAGACTCTTGAATAATGTGGCTTTATTTAGCTCGACAGTATGCTTATCATTTTCAAATTTAACTAATTTTAATAGTCTTCTTTAATCGTAGCTTAAATAATTGGATCTCATTTTTCGCTTCATATTTAATGGTCCAGGACTTTGAGTTACTTATGAAGTTGACTCTATAGGTCTTTTAAGATTAATATTTTCAGTGAAGTTAGCATTTTTCCGAAGTAATTCTCGATAATTTTTTTGGAGTTTTTGAATATGATCAGATATTACGTCCTTTGTTTCATCATCCACCTCTGCACAAGTTTTTGCAAAGCTACTTAATAGATATTTCATTGATTTGGTTCTAACATTGTTTTCACCCTTCATTTGGATGACTTTTCGATATAAAGAACTTGCTATAATTGTATCAGCATATTCTATGCCCATTTTTATTGAAGACAACTTGGTTATTCACCAGTGTTTCTCTCATAGTTTTTGATTGCTTAAACTTTTCGTGTTCGTTAAGGAAGTCGGTTATTTTCTCTCTGATATTAATTGGTTTTAATATTTTATATCTATCGTCTAGCCATTTAATTTGTTTAGGGAAAGTTAGACTCTTTAGTTTCCCGATCATTGATTTATCAGCAATCTTTACCTGTAGTTCTTTGTTGATCATATCTTGTAAGATCATTGCTATACCTTTTCTAGTCTTATCCTGTTTGATGATATCAAAGCCCATTAACATAGCAAATTTCAAACGGAGATCTATAATGCCTTGTGTTTGCTTTTTCCATTTTTCATAATTCTTAAAGTCTTTTCCAGATGAGGAATAGATTGTACGGCATCTGCACTTTTGTAACTCAGGATAGCTCTTCTAGTAAATGCAAGATCTATTTCATCCTTGTAGTCCTCCTTACATCCTTCTAATTCTTCTATTTCTTTTAGCTCATTGGGTAGAAGTTCGGCTAATTTGTGATATTTGCTCTCATTAGCCTTGCCTTGGGTAAGATTTTCTAAACTCATCTTTTTATTAAACTTATATTTATATTAGTTATCTCAATACAGGGTTTATAACTTATTGTGCTATGTAATATTAGTGGAAATGAGTTCGATTAATAGCCAACACAAATATGTTAGTGTAGGTCTTATATTGCTTGCAATCAATATAGGTATACTGAATAGAAATTAATAAATTGTTTATAATTAGTTCAATTTATTCTAGTATTTATTAACTTATATCATAATTTTCAATTATATCGGTTATTGTATAACTCAGTAGCAGTGTTGTTCATATATATGTATAGGTTTTATAGATGGCAAAGTGTACAACTGTCACAATGTT
>PPOO01000886.1:132367-167944 GCA_003708545.1 Maudiozyma turicensis
ATAACAGCGGCTTCTACATCATCTTCTCTACCTTCATAAACATGACAAATTTCTTCCTCTGTAGAAGGGTTAATAACTTCGAATGTTTTGTGTTGTTTAGATGGAACAAATTTATTATCAATGAAAAGACCTGTAGGTTGTTCATATTCTAAACCATTTGGTAATTTAACTGGTACATTTAATGGTAAATGAGAAAATTGACGTAATTGTAATTTACCGAATTGAACAGCGGTAGTTTTCAATAATGTAGATCTAACAGAAAACATATTTGTTATATATATGTGTGTATGTGTGTGTGTGTGTGTATATGTTTTGTTGTACTGTATTCGAATATAAGTTAAACAAAATTGACCGGAAAAAAAAGGAATACAAGAATTTCTTGTTTAAATTTGAATAGAATATATCCCCTACTTATATACTAATTTTACTCCTTGGAGAATTACCACATAATAAAAAAAAGGGTTCATTCCTATTATAACAAAATTCCAAAAAAGTACATGCCCCACTGGCCCCCTCCCCGCAAAATGCAGTAAGAATTGGCCGCCCCCCATCGAAACATATCTCATTAACTCCTCAAAACGTTTTTCAATATTAGCCTGTCTTTACTTGTGTAAATACGTATAAATTTCAAGGAAATATCGTTTAATAATTATTATATTTATTTATTAATTTAGATAGTTAACTAACCTTTAACATTCTTGTACAGCTGTACTCGTACGTATAGTATTCTCTAACTCTGATAGATATGGCCATCTCTTCTTGTCTCATTTCTTCCCTTTATTTCCCGATGAGAATTTGTAATTGAGCGGCTGTTATCTCCGTTCTAGTATTATCTTCCACGATACCTGGATCCGTTCATACGGCATATTCTCTCTACAAATTCGTTCTTTTTTTCTTGCTTTTCCTGCCTGCCCCCCCATCTCCTCATTTTTTCCCAGTTGTCCGTTGTTCGGCTGTCTCTTTGGTAATAAATAGCAACCACAGAAAAAAGAAAGAAAGAAACGGTAGTCAATCGCGCTGTTTGTGAGGGGCGGCAAGCTGCAAGAAGCAGTACAAAATAAAGAAAAATGGGACAAAAAAGAAAAAAAAATAAGAACACTGTCTGTTATTGGTTACGTAACAAAAGGGGAGTTGAAACTATGGCAATGTGGTAAATACTGTTCATCCCACGGGAAGAAATTGATGGTGATGATCATTTTTTACTATATTGGTGAGAGGGATTGGCGGGTTTCGTATCAAGGGATATAAAAAAAAATTGATAGTAATAAACTGTTTCCCGATTTTGCGGAGTTTGTCTCTTTCTTGGATCAATTTTTTTTTTTCTCTTCTTATTCTTTTTTATGTAACAGAGCTTCGATAAGATCTGCAGTATTGTTGAAAAAAATTTATTTGGCCCATTTGTATTGTTCCTGGATATAGTTCAAGACTTGAATTAAGTGGGGGTTAGTACATATTGTTCATAATTGACGTAATTTTTATAAATGTCACCTGTCTCTTATTTAGATACAATTGTTAATTTACACCGATGATGATATCATTAGTTTTTCCTTTTTACAACGGGAATATATCGCTTCTTATCTAATAAAGTCGGGTGGTAGTTAAAAATGAGGGGTAAAATTATTTGTCCATTCCCATACTTCTCTCGGAGTTTTTTAGTACATTGTCTCAGAGACATATAATCATTAAAATAAAATACATATTTTTTTCATACGTAAAATATATAGTTAACGAGCCAATTAAAATAAGAAGTGCTTTGGAACGTATGGTTCTTCTAAATATTTCAATTCTTCTTCTGTAAATGTAACTTCTAAAGCAGCTAATGCATCGTCAACTCTTTCAGTTTTACTCATACCAACAATTGGGAAACATCCTTTACTGACAACCCATGCGGTTGATAAAACGGCCATTGGAATACCTTTCTTTTTAGATAATTCTTCAACGCGATTAACAATTTCAACATCAGCGGGCAGTAAATTTTGGAAGCCAAATGCACTAAATACACGATCCTTTGTGCCTCTTGCTGTTTTGGAGCCAATTGGTCTTGTTAAAAAACCTTGAGAATTTGGAGACCATGGAGTTAAAGCAATATTGTGTTCTTTACAATAAAGATTTAAATCACGTTCATCTTCTCTATAAATTAGATTGTAACATGATTGAACATTAATGAATTTAAACCAACCATTCAATTCTGCAACTGATTGCATTTCAACAAATTGAGTAGGTCTCATTGATGAGGCACCAATGTACCTAACATCACCACTTTCAATAACATCATTTAATGCCTTCATGGTCTCCTTGATTGGAGTGGTTGGATCGAATCTATGAATTTGTAAGACATCAATATAGGTACCTAATCTCTTAACAGAATTTGCAACACCTGTCATTATATGTTTACGAGATAAACCTTGTTGATTAATTAAATCCAGCGTGATTTTAGGATCTTGGTTAGAATCGAATAATTGGAATCTTAGGCTTTCATCAACAGGGAAATAAGATTTTGTTAAAATGACAACAGTTTCTCTTCTAATATTATATTCTCTCAAAAATTCGCCTAATAAAATTTCACTTTGACCGTTGGAATATACATCAGCGGTATCAAAGGTACGTAGACCATGATCATAACAATATTTCAAAACCTGGAAAACTTTTTTCTTGTCATCTTCAATCCAACTCCTACCAACCTTAGAGCCGAAGGACATACAACCAACAATAATTGGAGAGACTTTAATACCAGTATTACCAAACCTTTTTTGTTTAACTAACTTAACAGACATTATTACTAATATTTCTTTTGTGTTTCAATTGAGTGTAAATAATTGACTAGTTTTTTCTTTTACATAATATAAAGAATTATAAATAGAATTGAATTTCAAGAAATGGGAAGTGTTGAAATAAAACAGTCCTGTATATAGTAATTAATTTTTGAATGAAGTTCATTTTAAGCGAAGATTAAGATATAGATTAGCTAATTATTCGGAGATATTTTTATTTGCCTTAACGAATTACAAGAGTTTCGGCCGAGTCGTTTAAGGAGTTTGTTAACAGTTGAGACTTTTATATTGTTTCGGCCGGAATATTGTGGTTGTTGGTTACTAGTTCTCCGAAAAGTAAGTGAACCGAGATTCTTTACCCAAGTGTGTGAATTCGAACAATAGTAAATTTCGAATTATTCGTTCAAGGAAATAAGTATGCACATGGATATTTCCGAAATTAAGTAAATAGATTAACTTAAATCAAGAAACATTCTATGTGAGACTCACCTCATTTAACTTCCACAGAACAGCCCTCAATAACTATAGGGGGGTTGGTAGGCAATGAAATATTGACGTACTATATTGACTTTATAACCAGATCAACAACTACGCATTTTTATGACTACCCGTTTCGGAGATAAAACAAAATTGAAGATCACATAACTTTCTATCAAGCATAGAATTATCAGCAAAGTTATTTAATGACTACTGAGCTTAATATTCTAAGGATGTATAGTACAAGACAATCATAGGAGCATAACAAATGTAGAATATACTACGCGATTCTTTATAAATGGATAGGCTTGTATGACGACATTCGAATGTGAAGTTCATGAATGTGAATATAAATCATATCACCCAAAATCTCAAGTATATAAAGACAGAGGTTTGTAATATAAAACTTGTAAATAAAATAATTCCTTCGGAAAGAGAGCACGAAGAATTAACTGTATATTATTGCTAAACACGTTAAACGACAACTCCTTAAAAAATTATATATTCATCTTTGTTATATCTAGAGAGGACCGTCTAAAAAAATTGAAAGTTCTCTATTTAAATTGAAGATATTTATGAACGATTTAAATTTGATAATCCAGCCATTTTGATAGAAGATATTATTATAGTAATTTTATATATAAGTCTCTACTCTTTTAAAACTAGTAGTTATAAAAATTTAATTCACTTACATAGAAAGAAATATTAAATTTCGTTAATATTTACAAGTTCAAATTTCTTTCTTCTCATACTAATTTATATAATTTGTCGCTCGTAATTAGTTGAGCTATTCAATTCGCGTCGGACGATATCTTATTTCCGTTTCAGCCTGATATTCCAGCAATATTTGTGAATAGTGTTAAAAGAAGTGAATTTATCAACGTTAATAAATAGTCTAAATTAAGTATTTTTCTGTTCTTTGCTGTTCATATCTGTTTTATAATGAATTTATATATTTTGGAACTTTGTTCATTCAGTATTATTCATAAATTTATAGTTTTGTTGAGAAGAACCAAATGTCAAACTTTGGCTCGCTCAGTAAATAAACGTAAATAATGATAAAAAAAAGAATATGACATAGCTGATTGATGTGGCTATTTCCGATAAGGTAAAACATATTGAATCATTTACTCTCCTCATGTACTTTTTATCTCAAATATCCAGCCACAAATTACTAGAAATCTCTAGGAGTAAAATAACCGGAAAAATATCAGCGAAGTTCCTCATATATTATCAATTACATTATATAACTAATTAGAATTGTATGTATATATACCTACAATTATAAATAGGAACTATTTTGATGTGAATATTTTAATTATTATGATAACTTGTAGCTCAAATAAAAACCAACTACCTTAAATATGTAGTTCCTGAAGTGCAGGACATGTCTTTTGAATAAGGTTACGAAGTTTATTTTGAAACTCGACCTTACCATTACTCGGAGGTTCAATAGATATTATTCTACGACTTGAGAGTGGAGTATTGCTAATATCTAAAAATTGAAGCTTCTGAATTGAGGGTAAATGTGAAAGCAATGCATATACAGAATTTATACCACATCCTGATAAGGACAATTCTCTTAACTCATGAAATCGATCCTGTTTAACCAACATCAATGGATTTAATTGCGGCAGATTATGAAGATGAAAAGATAAAATATTTTCTGGAATCTTGTTTAGTAGTTCAGAAATATGTTTGATACTAACGTCAGAGTTTGAAACTCCTTCTATTGTTACACTGTGAAGACTAACGGGCATGTCACCTGTAATATGAGTATTATTATCAATTAACAACTCTTGTAAATTGGGAAATCCAGTTATACTTATGTCCTCAGAATCATTATCGTACTTAGCAGAGGTTTTAGTGTTCGAATTATCACATACTATTTCAAGTATTTCTAGCATGCTATTCGTAGTGTGTAGAATCTTTAAGCCTGGAATGTTGTTTACGCGCAATTTCTTTAAAGAGGGCAATTTCTCAATATGATGCAATTCTGTTATACCTGAATTATTGCTTAAATCTAGTTCCTGTAGTGTTAACCAACCACCTAAACGATTATCGTTTTGTGTTACAATTTTTTCAAAGTCCATTACCCCATTAAGAGAATTAAATGAGACATCGAGATGGTGAATCATCGAGTCCCCCAATTGTGTAACAGAATTGATATTATTGTGACTTAGATTCACTGAAAGTAAGTTGTGACAATTTTTAAGTATTTGTAAATCGTGGGACAAAGTGTTGTGTGATAGATCTAAAATTCTCAATCTATTATTCTCAGAAAACGTGCAAAATGTATCGTTAACTTTATTGTTACTTAAATTTAATTCTTTCAATGTTATTGGGAGACCTTCAAAATTACTAATTTCGTTGTCACTCAGATCCAATTTTATTAAATTAGGAGTGTAGCTATCTAATGCTACAGTACTTCGTAGTATCTTTTGATTTGTCATCTTTAAAGCATGCACATTTTCCCAATTAGTTGAATCTTGTGGTAACGTTGATTCTAACGCATTCATCAATAAAGATACAGTTTGCTGTCTGGTTGCACTAAATGACATTTCTGGTATATCACTTAATCTGGTTGTATCTTGAACAGTTTCATGTTCCTGTGTAGGGATAGCTTCATTTGATTTTTCTGTAGAAAAGACATTCCGCAGTAAACTTTCTTGATCGATTCTTGGCGGATCTAATGGAGTTGTTGAATTTGCAATATCATCGTTAATGTCATCCTGAGTCTCTTCACTCATTGTAAATGTGGATGTCGTATTTTTTGTTGATGAATGATTCATTTTACTTGTATTATTCGTTGCGGTAGTAGTTTCTGCTACTTGACTATTTGACATATTTTGAAATTCTTCTTCAGGTACCCAAATACCTTTAGAGTGCTTGAATCTATAACCAATTGATCCTGGAGTAATTAAATTTAGTTCTTTGTTATAACTTGTTCCACTGACAGAACTTCCCCTGGTTGAAACAGTACGATTTGTAATATTACGTTTCATATCGAAGTATCTTGACCCCTGAGTTCGCAGTAAGTTGTTATACACCTGCTTTGCAGCTAATGCAGGATCTTCATCATCTAATATTGCACTGTCTGTATATTCTTCCTCTTCATCTTCCTCCCTCTCGTCACGTTCATTATGATATGGAGATTCTGATGTTTCATCATGGTATACTCTCGATTGCTGCAGTTCGTTCTTCCTTTTAAATGTATTCATTACTTGACCTGACAATTCACCAATATCCTTAATGATTAGTGCAGATTGGGGTTCTCTAGTGCTTACACTCCTGAAACCATCAGTATTTTTACCATGTTTATTTTGTAAATTTTCTGAACTTAGAGCGATTTGTTCATTCTCATTATTATAACTAAAATTTAAGCCATGACTACTCCTAGTATCTACTTCTCTTGGATGTGGTTTCATATACGGTAGGAATTGTGCAGATGTATTGCCTACAGTGGTCCCTCTAGTGGATTGTCGTGTTCGATGTTGCACTGTTCCATAATCCATAAAATTACTTTCATTTCCATCACTTATACTATTAGTATCACTATTACTTCCCGAACTACTATTATTAGTATTATTCAATATTACTGAATGAGGTGACACTTTATGGATGTTATGGTTAGTTGGCTCATCGTTATCATGAAATCCAGAGATAAATGCAGATTCCGAGAAACTATTATTTGCCTGATAAGCTTTAAATTGTTTCCCAATATTATTATTAGTATCAACCGTTGTTCCTTTAGTTGTATATGTTGTTGGCTGACTTATATGAAATGAATTGAGTTCGTCGGATAGTTCGCCTAATGAATCACTAATATTGTCACTACTATTATTACTCATTTGTATCTCATCACTATTGTTATCATTGATTCCTGTATATAATTGGGATTGTTCCAAAGCTGTTGTCATTTTCAATGTTTAATGTAATGAGTAATTCCCATATACATATATTTAAATTTGCAGCAAATATAATACAGAAAAAATTTGGGGATTATAATCAATAGCTAATTCAATGGAAAAATGATTGTCTTTAAGTTTCTAAAGTCAACAACTTCACTCTTTTTGATCTTTGTAAATTGAGTTTAAACCAATACTTATTTGAGTACCAATGATGATTCAGAAATACTTTTTTTCAATAAGGCTAAAAGATATGCACATTGATCTTCTATTTTCGAACAAAACAGTCTGCTCGAGCCAAATTCCTCGAAATGTAAACAATGACAGTTTCAATCATTAAGTCAGTTCAAAGAGCGAAATGGCAAAAAAGAAATAAAATAAAAAGTCTGGGAGTCCAAAAATGTTACCCGCACAACACGAATTGTTTTTCTTTTTTCCGTTTTGTATGGATAGGATAATTTACTCAGAAAGAGACGCACAACCGCAACCGAAAAATTGTTGGCTGACTCATCGTTTTGAACGACATAATAACATTGAATGGACCCCTCGTTTCCGTTAAGACAAGGATCTACAAAGAAACTACCGTACAAGTTATATAAAAATCAGGATTCGCGAAATGTTTTTTTATTGCATCTCCTTCTACAGTGGCAGAGGGAAAAGTTAAACAAAACAAAACAAAACAAAAGAATAATAAACAAACAAAACAAACAAACAACTAAGTGTATTTTTAAAAGTTATATGCTATATATTGTAATAATAGTAATTTGAGACTGTGTAAGAAGGGGTCACTTTTAATTAAATATCAAACATTCTTTTAGTGATAGTAAGTTTATAGTTAGGGAATGTTTACATACTTACTATAGATATTGATACATATACACAAACTATTAAAAGGATAATAAGCAATACATTTTATCAAGGATTTGATTTCATATACGCTGTACAAAAAGAAAATCCAATACCTAAGAGGATATATTTCAGAAACAGTCGATAAGTACTTTGAAACTAGACAAAGTAAAAAGAAACACATATTTTTTAATCGGTAGATCCAGTAATTAAGAACAACAGGTGTATCCATCTTATTTCTCTTTATTTGAAGCTTCGCAATAAACAGCTGGTCTTCATTCAACTTTTTAAGTAGAATGAGCAGACAAGACTCCAATTCGACAGAAATACCAATCAATTCAAGTGAGTCTACCTTTTCTCCAACTAAAAATAACTTCATTAATTCTCAACAAGAGTTGAATATTATGTCACATAGAACAATCGGTACTGATAGTAATACCATGCCAATTTTATCACCATTAAAGATGTCTCCGCCTTCACTGATTTTAACAACTGATCAAAGTAGCGGCGACCACAATAATGATGAAACAGAAACTAACTTCTTTAAGGATTTCACTCAGGTAAATAAATTCGGTACTATAAGCCCATTACCTCATTCACAATTCCCAACCCCATATTCATCAAACCAAGATAATAGAAACAATGCAAGAAATAAAGGTGTGAATAATGGGAATCACAACAATAACACAAGTATATTATCATCAGGCAGTCAACCGCATCAATCTGTTGATTCGTCAATGTTAGAAAATAGCATTAATGCTGGTCTCTATACAGGTAAAAGTACTCAACAACAAATACAACAACCATTATTACAATTACAAGATCATCCATTAAATGCTGCTACCAAGACATCTAAGAGCAGTAATTCATCAATGAATAGTACCGAACCTACTGTTGATCTAATGAATAGTAATGACGGCGATACGTTAGAAGATATGAATATGCAACCATCAACAGTTTTACAATTCAATAACAATTTTCCAAATGAATTTTTATTGGCATCACCTGAACAATTAAAAGAATATTTATTTGAATCACCAGGTGGATTTAATTTGTTTCATAAGACTCCTGCAAAGACACCTTTGAGGTTTGTTACTGATTCTAAGGATATGAACATTAATTTAACTTCAAATACCAAATCTAATTCAAGTTCCAATTTAATTCATCTATTTACATCTGGTAATGGCAAAAATGATGAACAAGATAAGAGATCTACAACAAGCAATGATTTTGGTATGATGAATAATTTTCAAGATGCATTTTTGAGTAGAACTCCATTAGAGAAAATCGATATTAATTTAATGTTTAATCAATCAAATATTTTATCTAATTCCGTTTCTCCATCAAAGAAAATTTCAATGAGTTTAACTCCTTATGGTAGACGAATATTAAATGAGATGGGTACTCCATTTTCAAAGACATTCAATTCTACAAATAGTGCATTGGTTGATTTCCAAAGGGCTAGAAAGGATGTTGATGGTAATGAGCAACCTGCACAAAGTTCTCCAGATGATAAAGAAAATTTAAATGTAAGAACTTTGAAAAATAAATTATCATTGACTCCAGATAATAAGAAGAAAGTACCTAAATCTCGTGCTAAATTAACAAGGAAAAATTTAAAGAAAAATAGCAAGACAAATGAGAAAAGTAATTGTACAACTAATAGTAAAAATATAATTAATCATATTCCAACTAAGGACAGTAATAAGAATAGAACGTTGAAAAAGACTTCAAATACAACCCTACCGTATGAAAAGAATGGTCTTCCTTTTAATAATGATAATGATAATGACAACGATAATGATAACGATTTTGAAGCAGATAATAATATTTATGGTTCGTCACCAACTACAATTCAATTAAATTTTCTTTAACTAAATCAATCTCAAGATTAGATAATAACAGAATACCGAATTTGAGAAATATGGAATTGATTGATGAAAGATTAGGTGATAAATTATTTGATTTAAATGCAAGAAATATTCCATTATCACCGACTCCAAAATCTTCCTTTTCAAGTAATAAATTAGATATTGACACCTTGAAGATACCTGAATTACCAAAGATGGGTTCATTCAGAAGTGACGCCAATAATTCTATATCACTACCTGCGGCATTAGGTGAACCAACAAATAATAATAACACACACATCAACAACAATTCCAATCATAGCCATGTTAATAATAACCATTTAAATATTAACAACAACGTTTCATTATCTACAGCGACCTCTACATTAGCTTTATCTATTGAGCGTGATAATAATAACAATAAATTGAAAAAGGTTAAAAAGAGTAAACCAAAGAAACCTAAATTCCAAGTCTTTGTATCAAGTATAAATAAGTTCAATGAACCAAGTAGTTTTGTCCCTGTATCACCAAAAGCGCACAAAAGGATAAGTGGTAAACCAACAAACCTTAAGAGGACACAATCTTTGATGATTAAAAATAAAAAGAAGCTAGATATGTCTCAAGATCAAAATAGTAATCATAGAGATGATGGCGGAAAATTAATGAAGGTAAGGCGATCCAATTCTATGGCAGGCAATGAAAACTTCCATGAAATGTACTAGATTAATGGAAACAATTTGATAAGACAACAGGAAATATTTCCTTTCTAACAGAGACACTTTTTGTGCTAGAGAAATTGTATATCAGAACTTGTAAGAATCTGAAATTTATCTAGCGTATATCAATACTTTTGATACACTTCAACTCAAACCATACAAACACATACACACATACAAACACACATACATACATACACACACACATATATCTATATATACTATATATCCCTTACCTACAACAAGATAATTATGCCCAGAAAGACACACCTCTATTAAGTCCGTAGCTAGTTATTATTTCGGAGATTCACACTCAGTTCGAGCTAAAGATCTCTCTATCTTGTTTACGCTGTCGGTTCGCATGTCCCCGATCGTCCTAGTCTCCCGCAACAATTTCGTCCCTCGGTCATCTTCACTATTATATTATTTTCATTTCCTGTATCGAAGGCTCCCTGTGACAGCGAGGAAGTTCAGAATTTCTTTACCAAGCAGAAAAAGAAAAATTTAATAAGGAAATCGCAACAAAGGAAAGATTAGCAAATCGTTACGTAAAAGGGAGTTAACTACATAGATAAAAGAAGAAGTCAAACTGTAGAGAGTCATTATAGTTTTTTTAAAAAAAGAGAGAGTAAAACCTTGAATATAAGAATAGGTAATAAGAAAGGCTCTTTAAAGAATCTCTTACTGAATCAATAGTTGCGAAAACAAAGAACTCCGGAAGGATAATATCAGAGAAACAAAGAAAAAGTTAGGAAGATAACATTCCAATTACATAAAAGAATACAAAAAAGAAACCACAAATTATTTGCATATAGTTACAGAATGGATGCTCGTGATATCCTCATACATAATTCCACATCTTTGGAGAAGCAATTAGGCCTTGATGAGAGATATGGTAGTGTATCCACTGAGTCCTCATCACTCCCTGTAACATCAGTTCCCGTGTCTACGGCATTCTCATTATTAAATATATCAGCTAATTTTGAACACGAATTCAAAACTTTCAATTATATCTCCAATTATAATTCCATTCTAAGTACGACGTTGGATGAATTCCGAAGTAAAAATATTAAATTGAATAATGAATTACAACTGGCCAAATATTATGAATATAAGAAACCTATAGCAAGTAGTACGATAAGACAAAATAGTGTTGTTAGTACGTCAGACTCTTCGGTGATTCAAAACGACAGAAACAAAAATATTAATTTCATTATAGAGAATTTTCTTTCATTTGCAGAGAATAATATCGATCCATATAGATTAAAAGATTCTTTAAAAAAATACGATGATATTCCAAGTTCTCATTCAAGTGTAAGATTGAGTAAATTATACAATGATATTCATTTATCTGATGATGTTGAAAAGGATAATCATGGTTTTACAAACTTAAATTTTGCCAATTCATATTATAAATACTACAAGAAGTTATTGACTGTTGACTTAAAGGATTATGATATTTTAAAGAAACACAATCTTTGGGTACCTACCATAAGGAAGGATCATGTTCAATTTTTAAGTAATTATAAGAATATTAGCAAGGGCGAGGAAATAGATATGTATAAGGATAAGACTTGTCCTTTATTTATGACAGGAACATATGATCTACCATCATTATATGATTATCATGCAGGACATTCTGTATTACCTTCGATTTTTTCCGAATTCAAATTACCATCGTTGATGTATCACACAGCAGTTGAATTCAATGGGCAAGTATTCATATTAGGTGGGTTAATGGCATGTTATAGAAATGATGAAGAGATTCCCAATATAGATAATTACTATGTCGATGGCATAAAAAATTTACCACCGCCCTTATTGCAGGATGTAATCAATAACCCTACAATGGTCAACAATCCATATCTTTATGTACAATGTGTCAATTCCTCAAGATTATCTAGACCAAGTATTTCGGGTCAAATACCTCCTCCTTTGTTATGTATGACAGCGACAAAATTAACAGATAGATATTTGTTATTTTATGGTGGTATAGAGATTAAGACAGAGACCAATTTTGATCCAACAGGGAAGATCTTTATTAAGAAGAGAGCATTTTTAAACAATACTGCGTATATTTTGGATACCGTATCTTATAATTTCACCAAGACAGAAGTCAACGCACAATCATTTAAGGATGGTACATCAACTACATTTTCGCCAAGATTTGGTCATATGCAATTAGCTATCAAGGGATCTGATTTAGAATTATCAAGAAATAGTACCATTACAGAAAGTAGTAGCTCATTAACGATGAGTACGTCGAATTCAATGAAGAAAGAGGAATCGACTGCATCTGAGCCGCATCTTCCATATGCAGTGTCTAATAGGGATACGCCGACATATGATGAATCTAGTAAAACCATGATGCCAACAAATTCGTTACCAATGGGACATAATCCAACAACTAGTAGCAATAATAACTCGTCGCACCATGTTAATAACATATTTTCGATACTGATATATGGTGGTTATAGACAAACTGTTGATGATAAATATGTTGCGTTAGATGATATGTGGAGACTGGATGTGACTGTTGTTGCTCGCGGTAAGAAGGGTTATTTGAAGTTTGCTGATTCGATTGTCGCATCGAATATTCCTGTAGTAGGAGAAGAAGGTGCAATTCCAGATGCAAGAGCCTTTTTTGCATATTGTTTACCTGATACAGTATTACAGGGTAAGAATTCTTTAGAATATACATTATTGAAACGTTTAGAGGAAGAATTTAATATTGAGACCAATCTATTTAAGACAGGTCATAATAGTATGACCAATACGAATATTAATAATGACTCGTTATTATTCCCAAATATTCCACATGGTTCACATATTCCAATTGATAAAGTAACTACTAATTCGTCTACAAATACAAATAATTCATCAAGGACCACTACTAATAATTCGCGTACAGGTGCATTACCGAATTTTACAAATGATAGAAATAGGGATAAAAGATCAAATACCAATGAAAGTATGAATTCTGGATCCTTACATAATGGTATCAAAAGTATGAATTCCAGTAGTTGTGCATATGATTACAATTTGGGATCAGATACTAGACGTATAATTGTAATTCATGGTGGTTCAGATAATTTGAATGTATTTGGTGACATGTGGTGGTTAGATTTAGATACTATGAAATGGCTAAAGATAGAGACATATGATAGGGACAAGAGTACTGCGACGGATTCAATTAGTGAAGAATCCTTAGAAGTATGTGAATTGAGACTTGTAGGTCACTCGATGGTTTCTGCAGGTTATACAGGTATTTTCATCGGAGGTATGGATGAAAATTCTGTTAATAGTATATATTGTAATAATAAGGATAACGATGGAGCGACGACTGAGAATGGATTAATCAATGTAATTAATTTAAAGACGCAATGTTTAATGAAAGGTGGAGATTCCATTGATTCTATTAATCCGGAAATTATTGAAGACGAAAAGAATCAAGATGCGACTGCATTAGAACATTTAGATCAAATTAGATCGATATGTAGTGTAGGTGGCTCCAGTATTGAATCTGAGGGGACGGTACTATTAATTGGTGGTTTAGTATTCAACAATAATGATACAGACAAGATTTACCTCAGGGGTGCAATGTTAGAATTCATACTTCCAGCGATGAGTCTACCAATATGATTAAGCCAACGCATATACTATAGAAAAACTTTATAAACATTACAAACTCAAATAATGTATAAAAGATCCGTAAGACTGTTTTAAAAGATTTTGTATAATAACAATACCTAAAAGGGGATAAAAAAATACAACAGCAACGATTAAAGCGCCTAGCAATAACGAGACGGATAAGAGGAGTTTGCAGTTAAATCTCACTGTCGTATAGACCTAAGAACGATAATTTCAAAAGGAGTTGTCTTCAAAATGTCAATAAATTTATTGCAATTAATGATGTATAATTGTAATATTTTTTGCTCTGCAACTTTAAGAACAATCGACGCGTAATAAAGAAAATTCATGCTTCAGGGCAGAGAGTCTGCCGCACGAACGCGCAGATGAAAATTTTTTCCTTTTCCGCAGCGGAATATTTTTCGTCAAATTTCGTGGGAACCCAAAAAAGCGAAAAAAACAGCGCGGAGAGCGGAGAATGAAAATTTTTTTTTTCACTGTGCTGTCTCTTTTTTGTATGAAGCGCGCGGTGCGGTTTCAGTCTCTGAATGGGAAAGTACGGCAGAAAGAGAAAAATTTTCAAGTGTCTTGGGTTAAATGACAACAGTTGCCATAATTAAGTGGAATTAGACGTATTTGTTTAATTAGATAGAATTTTTTTTTTTTTTTGTTATTATTAAGGTGGTTTGTTTGATAACGTTATATTTAGTCACAATGTATATATATCTATGTATTTTTGTGTTTATTTCATTTAGCAACTTGTAGAATTCAATAGTGGTAAACAGAGTTGTAAGAAGAAGATTATCTTACAGTGTGTCAAAAGGTTATAAGTGACAAGAACCCTTTTTTTATCTTTATTTTTATTTATTTACAATTTTTTTGAAGTAAAATTTTTTGGAAACAGCAAAGTATCCTATAATTACTATTGAAGTCACTATTATACGGTCTGGGTACATTTATTAAGTAATATATAAGGTAACAATAATGTTAAGTCCTGAACGCCGAACTTCAATGGCAGAACGTCGTCCATCCTTTGCAAATTTCTCTGGGAATTCAAATCATATTGATACTTTAATGGTACCACATTTAGCAGGGATTGAAGATCCTTTACCTGAAACAACTCCTGAAAAGGTAGACGTTTTAATCGCCGGGACAGGTTTAGTAGAAAGTGTATTAGCCGCTGCTTTAGCTTGGCAAGGCTCAAATGTTTTACACGTAGATTCTAATGATTATTATGGCGATTCAGCTGCTACTTTAACTGTAGATCAAATTAAAAACTGGGTTAATAGGATACATAATAGTAAAAACGAATCTGAACCGTATAAGAATGCAAAATTATACATTTCTTCAAGTAATATTGGACCAGATTGTAAATATGCTTCAAGAGATTTCGGTATAGATTTATCACCAAAGATTCTTTTCGCTAAATCCGATTTATTATCTATCCTTGTCAAATCAAGAGTTCACCAATATCTAGAGTTTCAATCTCTATCAACTTTCCATACTTATGAAAATGATTCATTTGAAAAATTAACTAATACAAAACAAGATATCTTCACTGATCAAAATTTAACATTAATGACAAAGAGAAATCTAATGAAATTCTTAAAATTCGTATTAAATTGGGAAAAAATGCCAGAGATATGGCAACCTTACGCAGATAAATCCATTACAGATTTCCTTTTCAATAAATTTAAGTTAGAGAAACCACAAGTATTCGAATTAGTATTTTCTATCGGTCTTTGTTCAAATATGGATACGAAAGTTCCATTGGCATTAAATAGAATTCGTCGTTATTTAGTAAGTTATGACGTTTACGGTCCATTCCCTGTATTGTATTCAAAATACGGTGGTGCAGGTGAAGTCTCACAGGGGTTCTGTAGATCTGCTGCCGTTGCTGGTGCAACTTATAAATTAAATGAAAAACTATATTCCTATAATCCAACTACTCAAGTCGCTACATTTACCGATGGCTCAAAAGTTACAGTGACTGAAAAGATAATTATGTCGCCTACTCAAGCTCCAGAAGGTAACAAACATGTCCCTGAACAGAAATATGAAGTAAATAGAATGGTTTGTCTTGTTGAAAAAGATTGTAAAGAATGGTTCAGTGAAGATGAATCTGCTGCGGTAGTTGTATTCCCACCAGGCTCATTGAAGTCAGGTAATAAACATGTCGTTCAAACTTTAATCATGGGTTCAGGATCTGAATGTTGTCCACAAGGTACTTCTATTTGGTATCTATCTACTACAGAAAGTGGTGTACGTGCCGAAATGGATTTGGATGCTGCATTAGAAGCGTTGGAAATCAGTATCATTAGGGAATCATCAGAAGAAATTACCAACGATAACGATATTGTCCAAATCTCAGATGATGGTCGTCCAATTATAAATTCAGTTAGATTAGGCCAATCATTTAAAGAATATGTTCCAAGAGAAAGTGTCCAACATTTAATGAAATTATCGTATACGCAATTGACTTCGACTCCACCTTTTGACGTCGTTAACCCTGCATTGTTCGACAACGACGAATTAAACAATAGAGCCAATTCTGTCAATAAATTCATTCCAAATGCAAGTGACAACGGTATCATTTACACAGCCATGCCATCAAGTGAAATTTCTTATGATGAAGTCGTTACTGCTGCAAAAGTACTATATGAAAAAATTGTTGGTAGTGATGATGATTTCTTTGATGTTGATTTCGAAGATGACGATAATGATGCTATGCCTACAGGCGCATCTGTCAATGGCGTAATCAACTACGAAAATGCAATCGAGGATGATGAGGAAGATATTCAAATGGGTGAAGATGATTCCAATGAATTTGTTGGAGAGATGGAAATATGACGAATTTCATGTTAATAGATATATATGTACAGATGTATAATTTCTAGATATGACTTATATTTTACAAGGTAAATATTTTATTAATTCATTTTTGGGTAAACTGTTATTTGCTTTCTTTTTTTATAATGTAAAAAGTATATTGGATGACTCAATATTTTGACTTAGATTATTTGGACTACGTCGCAATTAACACCCGTACACTAGAATGTAGAACACCCAAACATCATATTAGTTCCAAATATTCTTTATTTTTTATAATTTAATTTTCAATTTCTTATTTTTTGAATTTTTCAGACAAACAGCGCAGTGTCATCCATTTTCTTACTCTTCAAGTGATTCCGAAAATTTTCACTGCGAATTCTGAGAATTTTTCAAAGCTTCAGTTTAGTGCTGGAATGTTTTGGTAAAGTTTCATCTCATCACTAAACTAAACACAGAATAGTAATAGACTTCAATAACGAATAAAAGATCGTGTGAATATGTCAACTTGACCATCGATTCATTATCAACTTTAACTTGTTTTTAATTAGTTTTTGTTCTTTTGTTATAAAATGAAAAAAAACTTTACGGAGCAGTCTTTATATTTCTCACTAGCGAAGAAGTCAAAACTACCCAATCCAAATCCATATAAATAAAATGTCTGACGTTGAAGAAGTTATCGAAGTCCAAGAAGAAGTTGTTGAACAAACTGCTGAAGTTACCATCGAAGATGCCCTAAAGGTTGTTCTAAGAACCGCTTTGATCCACGATGGTTTAGCTAGAGGTCTAAGAGAATCTACCAAGGCTTTAACCAGAGGTGAAGCTCAATTAGTTGTCCTAGTTTCTTCTGTCACTGAAGCTAACATCACCAAGTTAGTCGAAGGTCTAGCTAACGACCCAGCTAACAAGGTTCCATTAATCAAGGTTGCTGACGCCAAGCAATTAGGTGAATGGGCCGGTCTAGGTAAGATCGATCGTGAAGGTAACGCCAGAAAGGTTGTTGGTTCTTCCGTTGTTGTTGTCAAGAACTGGGGTGCTGAAACCAGTGAACGTGACATGATCCTAGAACATTTCTCCCAACAATAAATGGATTAGAATTTCGTTATCAAATATAGATATATTCAATTAATTTCAAACTCCGTGATGTGAATATCTTCGATTTATTTTAATTGTTATGTACTATCATTTTTTTATATAATTGCATCTATTATGTTCATATATAATAAAGAAATATAATTTATTTTATTCAAAAAAAGAAAATTGAAGCCACAATTGACCTGTGTCACTAATTATCTAAAAAAGGTATATTCATGGTATAATATTATGCAAGTGCATTTTTGATGCTAATTCTATGCTTAAATTTAGAAGAACAGCGGTATCTCTCCCGTACCATACGTGACACTTGAATTTGTTTTATCATGCTCATCATTATTTTTATCATCATCGTCGTCTTCGCTATCTCCTGATTTCATTACATCGACTGTAGAATTCTCAGATTTCTTGCTATCAGCAAAATTTCGAGACACAATTTCTGTTTGTTCACTACTCAGATTCAAAATGTTTGAGTTCTGGAGAACACTAGAAGTATTGCTATATGTATCCTCATTCTCAACAGGATTAAGATATCGGGGTGTTGCCCTTATATTTTTTCTTTTTAAAACTCCGGATTCATCAATATTCATAAACATTTCAATCTCATCTTGTACATCTTGTTCTATCATTTCTCTTTCTAAAAGACAAATTTCACATACGATACCGGGATAATCATTAGGTAGTTCTGTTGTATTATTTCGACCAGATTTGGATTTTTTACTCTTATCCTTAGACCTGTTATTATCTGACAGTAAGATGTCATCGGTTTGACTCAGTACATTCACACTCAACAAACCGTTAACATCCATTCGGAATAATACCTTACTTGCGATCTTTGTACTTAATCTAATCTTATCAAAGGTAGCAAAATCAAAATAACCTATCACTGGAACATTATAACACAATGTAGTAGAATCGTCTTCATAAATCTCTAATTTCTCCAATATCGATCTGCTCTTTGGAATCACTATCTTTGAATAACCCATTTGTGTCTTTGATATGAATGCAAATATATTCTCGCCTGAATCTAGCGTCTTTGCATAAACATAACATTCTTTACAATTAATTTCCTTCAAATCCTTCAATGCGCTATACAAGACATCACCTTTCACAATACACTCAAAGATCATGTGATCCTTATCTAATATAAGACCGGCATTATCCATATTCTTAATAACATATGTCTTATACTCGACTCTTTCAGAGATCAACGAATCCTCAAACATCAAAACGAACGGAGAACCAGTCCCATCATATGACAGCGTACATTCTACTACATCATCAAAACTTTTATTCATAATATTAACACTGTCCAAAAGGTGATTAATCTTAACACATAATTTCATGTATTTGTCCTTACCAACTTGTGCAGTTTCCACATCACTATCGGTTTCATCCTCACTATCATCTCTGCCATTATACGAGTAAGACATAAATAATTCTCTCGCCAGTAGTAGCTGCATCTTAATAACATGATTACTTTCGCGAACAAAGGACAAACCATCTCTATCGATGTATATCAGTACATCTTCTGTCTTGTCAAATGATGTCAAACAATTCAATGCGGTGGTAATGTGATCTAAATGCACTGTCGAGGCTACAAATCTCGAACCACCTTCCTCAATAGATAGATTCATATTCGTAAAACTGCCAAAACAATACGTTTGAATGAAATATAAAAAGATATATATCTATTAATCTGCATCGTATCTTTACGTGTTTTGTGTCCTAGGCTCAATTTTAGATTCTTTTTGTAAGTTAGGAACAACATGCGGCGAATCTCTTCGTGGAATTTCATTTCTTAGCCTAGGGTCCATTAAAGGATATAACTAATAAGAACATCAAACTATGCAACTCATCCGTTCGTTGGTAATCAGATCAATAAAATTGTTAATATAAAGTTTTCAACGTGCAAATCATACCATCAAAATGAACCAAGCTGTACGAGTTGCATCTCATGTGAAGCCAGCTACCCATGTCCTAATCGTATTGCATGGCCTAGGTGATACTGGTTCCGGATGGACATTTCTAGCATCAGAATTACAAAATGAAAGTTGCTTTGCCTCAACCAAGTTTATATTCCCAAATGCACCACATATTCCAATTACAGCTAACAACGGAATGCATATGCCAGGTTGGTTTGATATTAAGGAATGGGACCCTCATATGAGACAATTTGATACCAAAGGTCATATCAAATCATTGAAGGAAGTCGAGAATTACGTACAGACAGAACTTGCTAACGGTATTCCTGCTGAAAATATTATAGTTGGTGGATTTTCTCAAGGGGCAGCACTTACATTAGGTTCAGCTCTCTATTTAAAGGAGAAGATAGGTGGTTTTTTTGCATTATCTGGGTTTATTAACACAGGAATTAAGGATGTTATTTGGAAAGATGAAGAGACCAAGAAACTGCAGAGTTGTAATTTGACTACACCAATTTTCCATGGCCACGGTAATTGGGATCCAATTGTCTCCATTGAAAAGGGTAAAGAATCCTGGAACTACCTAACTGATGATTGCCAATTCAAGGATTACAGATTTCATGAATATGCTAATTTAGAGCATTCAGTTGCTCCTGTGGAATTGAAAGATCTGATTACATTCATTAAGGAATGTTGGAAGATGTAGAATTTATATGCAGACTTGCTTACTTTCAAATAGCGGTCGGCAAACTTATATACAAATGTATAATTGACTTATAAGTTAACACGATCATATGATCTCCATGCGATAACACTACTTAATATTTATCTTGTCTGCATAATTGTAACTTGTCTTTCATGGCAGGTAATGATATCCTAAATTAATGTGAGGGAGACCTGAAAATTATTCGGTGCGGTAAGCGATGAGGAAATTTCAAGGACTTCCCATGAGTAAACAATAACAAGAAGTATGATACAAGTACATAGAAAACTGTACGTATTTATCTTCAGAGACTTACACTGTACCATAATTGGAATCCCGGAGTAGTATATCAGGAACAAGGAAGAAAGATATACAATAGAATGTCTGGGGAAGAAGCAGGTTCGACACAGTTATCTGTGGATAGTATTCTGAATGATGTATACGCAAGGAGAAAATTCACTAAAACACAACCAAAACTGGATATATTAGATATAGAAGAACTCCGGGAGTTCCAAGGTAGAAAGAGGAGAGAATTCGAGTCATATTTAAAGAGGAATCGCTTAGATATGGGCCAATGGCTGCGGTACGCGACTTTCGAATTAGAACAACATGATATGAGAAGAGCTCGGTCTATCTTTGAAAGAGCCTTGCTTGTAAATGGTGGTTACATACCATTATGGATACGTTACATTGATTCTGAGATTAAAGCTAAATTTCTTAATCATGCTAGAAACGTTTTGGATAGAGCCATTACTACTTTACCAAGGGTTGATAAATTATGGTATAAGTATTTATTTCTAGAGGAGTCTCTAGAGAACTGGGATATTGTTAGATCCCTGTACAATAAATGGTGTTCCTTGGAACCAGAAAGAGGTGCATGGGCATCATATATTGAATTTGAAATACGACAAAAGAAATACAATAATGCAAGGGATATTTATGAAAAATATGCATTAGTATATCCTCAACCTGAAACATGGCTTGCATGGGTAAGATTTGAATCGACTTATGGTACTATAGAATCTATACGAAAGATATATTCGATGGCAATCGATTTTCTAACCGAATATGAAGTAACAATGAAAGATGACAACAATTATGAAACAGGATTGATACAGTTGGCGATGTCATTTGCATCATGGGAAACATCTGAAAGAGAATATGAAAGGGCGTCTTCTATTTACAAGATATTAAAGGAGAAGTTCCCGGGGAACCCACAGATTATCAAAGCACAGGAT
Organism: Maudiozyma turicensis; assembly: GCA_003708545.1. NCBI lineage: Eukaryota > Fungi > Ascomycota > Saccharomycetes > Saccharomycetales > Saccharomycetaceae > Maudiozyma > Maudiozyma turicensis. The sequence goes on from PPOO01000886.1 coordinate 154,353, forward strand.
GATTTCAATAGGAATTTTGGTTCTGTGAAGGATATTAATGACACACTTATCTCAAAAAGGAAAATAAGTTACGAGAATGAATTGCGAAGCAATCTTCAAAATTATTATTATTGGATGCTTTACATCGATTTAGTCGAACAATATTTTCCTAGCGAAATTATAAGTGTATTTGAGAGGGCTGTTACTACATCCATTCCTAATCAGACCGTATCTAAGGACATTCACTGGAAACGATATATCTACCTATGGATTCGTTACTTTACATATATGGAATTGAAGAAATTGGATATTGAGTCATGTAGACTGCTGTATAAAAGATGTCTGAATGAAGTTATACCACATAGAAAATTTACCTTCAGTGAAATTTGGATAATGTATAGCGAATTTGAGATAAGACAGAATGATCTAGCATTAGCAAGAAAAATTTTAGGAAGGTCCTTGGGTATGTGCCCTACGCCAACATTGTTTTCCAGGTATATTGAATTGGAAGTAAAATTGAGGGAGTTTGATAGGGTAAGGAAACTTTATGAGAAATTCTTAGTATATACGCCTACAGATTATAAAATCTGGCTGGGCTACTCCAAATTAGAGGAAAATTTGGGCGATGAAGATAGAGCTAGGGCCATATTTGAAATACCGTTACAGGATAACGTAATAGATATACCAGTTGATTCGCAACTTATCTTGATACAGAAATTTATAGATTTCGAAACCGATGCCCAAGAGTACGACAATGCCCGCTCGTTATATGAAAGATACCTACACAAAGGAAATTTCGCACCAAATATTTGGATATCATATGCTCTGTATGAATCTTCTGCTCCTACCAATGATCAACTGGAGGCATTATATAACAATAGCAATAACGGAAATTCTTCGGATGAGGAACTAGAAAACGATAATGTTGTTGAGTTTAAACCTTCCGAGGAAAATTTTACTAGAGCAAGGAAAATTTATGAGAGAGCTCTTGAGTATTTTAGGGAACGAGAAGATTCCAAAAGTAGAGTTTCAATTTTCCAATCATATAAGGAGTTTGAAGATAAATTCGGCAGCCAAGAAAGCCAACAGGCACTTGCTGAGAGGACACCAAAAGAGGTATTGAAGGTGAAGGTAGAGAATGGCCTAGAAAAAGAATACATCGATTACAACTTTCCAGACGATTCAAAAAGTTCTAAAAAAGTGGATGTATCTCGCTTCCTTTCTTTTGCAAAACAGTGGAAAGAAGAAGAACAGCTAAAATAAAGCAGATTCATTTTGCTCATGCGCCCAAAGGTCTTACATTATAGCCCTACATACATACATACATACATACATGCATACATACATACGTGCATACAAACATACATAGTATATGGATATAGATTCCATTATGATTAACACACAGTTGTATTATTTCATCACACCTATATTATTATACTATAATCAGAGCCCAGGCGGAACCTGTTGACCAGAAGATGAGTCCTTATTCGAACCTGCGGATGGAGAAGAAATACCTGGAGGTAGGGATAGACCATCTGCCTGATAGTCCAGCCCTGGCGGTCCGTTAATTGATGCCTGCTCAGAAGGTGGTGTCATCTGTTCATCCAAGCCAGGAGGTGCGATTGGTGCATCAAGGACTAATGGCTGTTGAGTTGTGTCTAAACCAGGTATAGCAGCCCCTGCTTCAAAACCTGGAGGTGCATTAGATTGTGGTGATATCCCACTACTCGAAACGTTGCTTACGTTCTTCAAATTGGAGAAAGAGTTGGCTGCTTTCGTTGGCATATTTTGTTGGTTGGTGTACGAGTTTCTTGAGGATTGTCTTGTTTGAACATCATTACTCTTATTCCCATCTTCATACCTACTGAAGCGAGATGATGTATTAGTGTTATGATATCTGTTTTGAGTTGGCGGAGGCGTACCACCGTAACTATTATTTCCACCTTGTATAGAATTGCTATATCTTGAATTTTGAATTTGACGAACTTGACTATTATTCATTCCTTGATAATTACTATTATTATAGGCGTTGTTGCGATTGGATGGCATAAACCTACTTTGTGCTGTAGGACAATCTCTCGTAATGTGCCCAGCTTGGCCACAGCTGTGACATATAACCTGCTGCGCAAAAGATGTTCTATTTGGACATTCATGTTTCATATGGCCCTTCAAACCACATATACTACACGGTCTTGCATCATCACGTAAAGTACCGTTTAGTTCCGCCAATTCTCTCAATTGTCCTCTCTTTAAATCGTTTTGACCTTCTGGTGAGGTGACAGCCCTAATAATGATGGATTGGCATGCTTTGATACCATCCTGGATTTTTTCTTCTGAGTCTGCTATAATTAAACAGTGAAGTGGATCCTCCATATTTGCTGCCCCCTTAGGAAGATCGCTAGAATGTCTACCTTCTTTCACAGATCCTCTACCACGAATAGCAATTTTACATTTGGATTCTTCTTGTAACTTCTTTAAAGTATTACCACGAGGACCTAACAATAAACCCACAAAATTAACCCCGGTATACTGATCTACTGGGATATAGTACTTTTCTTGGAATTTTGTTGGTCTAACGTAATCTTTTGGTGGTACATAGTATGGTATTATTTTTAATACGATCTCAACTAGTCTATATCTTTCATCTTCTAAATATTTACGGTAGGTTTGATCATCTGTATTGGTTCTTTTACCTTCTGCGTCATAGACAGGGTTGGCGCTTGGCATTCTAGTGAACCATTTAGGTAATAATAATGCATCTTGTCTTAGGAGTTCCGTTATTTCCTCTATTCTATAGTAAGCCTCATACGCGCTCATTTGCTCAAATGTTAATGCCCCAGTGATCCCAAGGGGTAATTTTGTTATTCTATCATTTGATGGCTTCGCCACATCTGTTCGAGGTTCATCCCAAAAATTAATGTGATTTGGAACTTTCTTTATTATATCTTCCATATCCTCTGCCATCATTTCAATTTTTATGTAGACACCTTCCACTCTATATATAGTGTATTATGATTTCAATAACTACCTTCGTCTTGTAACTTCAGTGGAAGTCCATTAAGGTTACTGTTCTTCGATCAGTTAGTTGCTATATATTTACTTTAATTATTTTTTAAATTTTCAGCTCATCGTTAATTAGTCGGCTCGTTGGAAGCGATGAAAATCTGACGAGATAAAAGTACCAAAGTTACTCAGATATAGAACGCTATTAATTTATACTAAAATAAGATAGGAGCTCAAGATTAGTCTTTATATATATATTGAAATGTCAAACCTTGGCAAGCATTTCTGTTATGGTGGACTTGACCGTATCGAATACATCAGACGGAAACCCACTAATAATAGTTTCCCCATCATTTATTTTGGTAACTGCTACTTGGCTATTCACGATCAGGGTACCTTCTCCCTTGAATTCAGCACTATAGTTTAAATCTAATAATTTCCTTCTTACTTCTGCCAACCTAACATCACCAATAGACAACGAACCATTGTTGTGTCTTTTATAGTTACCCGTAACTGGTTTCAATGAAAGTTTGGTTCTTGGCGAGCGACCAGACTTTTGAGTGGGTATTTCTTTTACTAATCTACCTATAACATGCGCCACAGTATGGTTTTCACCAATCTTTTGCCATCTCAGTGATTTATCCAACTCGACATCTATAGATATATCTAATGTTTTAACAGTAGTATCGAATTCCACGTTCTTATTAAATGGAATTTCAAAGACGTCTATGTCTCTTTTATTCAGTACAGAGACAACACTTTCGTCTTGAGTACTGTTAGGTCCAATCAGCAACATCTTTCTGGGTTTCAAAGTAGGCCAGATAACAGATGCCGATCTTTTATCGACGATATTATCGAAATTTATGAATGTAAGTTGACAGGAGATGGTTGCCATATCTTTCTGTTTAGTTCTTAAACATGGATGATTCTTGGAGTCTAGATATTCAAGATTATCAAACTTCATTTTTTCCTTCTTCTTCTTCAATTCATTCTCTTTATCCCTCTCATAATCCTGTCTTCGTTTCTTTAATTTTAAATTATCTTCTGGACTCTCATTATCGTGAATTTGGGTGTCCAGACCCCTCTTATTATCATTTAGAGTATTAGCACCCTGGACATTTTCCTCCTCTTCTGCTGGAATCAACTGTTCAATGTTAACAAATGTACCATACTCATCCATTTTCTGTTTCACTGGCTTAAATTGGAAAATTTTCTGTTTTAGCGTAGAATTAGAGGACAGAATCGTATCAACTGGCATCTCGAACATTTTCACAGCTTTGCGACTGTGGTTTAACATTACAAATGGATCATCATCATCATCATCATCATTATCATCATCATCATCATCATCATCATGATCGACGTCATTATTATTATTATCACCCCCAACTCCAGAAGGTGTACTATCGTTAATGATATTCCCATTTTCATCAACAACAGGTGCTAGTCCTTTTTCTTTGAAAGCATTTGAAAATTGATTAGAAATTTTAGTTTCCTTACGTAAAGATACTGCTTCTTCTTTTCTTTTCGTTCTCCTTTCGTCTATTTTTCGGTTATATTCTGTTAAGGACTTATCCCTTAGTGGTTTCAAATTAAATATTTCAAATTCAGTTGTTATTGAACAACTAACATTTGTTCCTTCTTGAATCTTTACATGATTTTGCTTTCTCCACTCATTTCTAAACTCAGATAATATAGGGGAATCGTTTTCTCTGTTCGACGTCAATAAAACCGTTACGTTTGGAATCTCACTAATGTTTTTGAATGTTTCCGAGACACATGTATCCACATTAGAAACGAAACAAATTGCAGGCCCCTTATGCTTTAAAAAGTCTTTTGGTGTTACTGGCTTAACTATATTATTGACATCAAATGGTGATAGTCCATTTCTATTTTCCCATTTCTTTATTACCGAAGATGAAAACCATTCTAACATAGATTGGCCGTACGTGATTGTTCTACCTTTTGCATATGATATTAATAAAATCGGAATCCTTGATTGTTTAATATTATTAGGTCTTTCATACAGGAAATTATGCGTCATTGCTAATAGGTCAAGGAAATTCCCACCTATTTCACAAGGCATGACAACAATCCCATTCCCTGCCACTGATTTCCGTAAGGTTTCGTTAAACATATTAACCCTCCTTTTCAGTGGTCTGGAAGAACCAAATTGATTCAAGGAGGTGATCACACTCGATGGTCTAGTCAATGCAGAAAGTGGCTTACCACTGCTATCTAACAAAGCAGCTGAATTCAAAATGGTACTTTTAGTATGACTCCAATTCTTTGCATATAACAATTTTTCAGAGTAATTGGTAATACACCATATAGATGAACCAGGAGAGAAACCGGAATTGTATGCTGTCATGTATAAACCATCATATCTGGATCTCAGATCAACATCTTGAGCAAATTTTAATGCTTCTATGAAATCAAAAGCAGACTCAATGTCATCGATATCCATATCATTTGAGGCGAATGGACCTGCAATACCACTAGAAATATATAAATCGATACTTGCAACTCTTCCGAGGCTAGTAATTGGTAAAGTTGCATATACGCGGATTCTTGAAATAAAATGTGAGAGGAAATTATAATGGAGTAATGGATATGCACCTAAACAGTCTACAGTTGATTGAGAAATTAAGATAATATCAACGTCTGGAATAATTGAGCTCCAGAATGTAACGGACTTCTCATATGATACTGTCGTACTTAACCATGCAGGATCCAGTAGTATAGTTACAGTTTCAAAACGGATTAATGTACCGACGCAGACACCTGAACCGTCGTCCAGTGTTTGCAACTTATAAGCCATTCTCCCTCGCTCTTTATAATATGATGCGATCTCTTTGGATATGAATAACACTTAATAGTCACTATACGATACGCCTTCCACTTCAAATAATAGATTGCTTTATTGTTTCCTTAATTAATAATTTGCGATAATTTATTTGGCGATATTTATTTTTCAGTTCGCGGTACGTTGTCGAGATGACCAATTTTTAGGAACCTGGGACCTCCAGACAACAAACAAAAAGGGAAGCTTCAGGCAGTGACCTTAAAGGCTATATTATTTCCAAATGCGATATATCACAAACCCAATTGACGGTAGACATTATTTTATTAGAAGTATATACATACTATAGAATTGAAAAGGCTTTTCATCATAGCATACTGAAGCTTATCGTTTTTTGTGAGACACATTATAAAAACAAGGCAGCGAAAATACAAACTAATATCTAACAGAAGAAAAAATATGAATGAAGCGGCAGATTCTGTAGTGTTTGGCGTCTGCCTTGTTGATTTCCATCATAAAAGAGGTCCAGAAATAGAATACTGGTACGGGCTTCCTTCTCAAACCCAAAAGCAGAATCTTTGGGCAAACCTACCTTTTCAGGCACTACCTGACGGATCTCATTCATTTGAGGAAACATTCACATATTTCACATTATTATACGATGAAGTCAATAAATGCAGTCCGAAGAATGGTGCTGCAGATATATCCGAAGATGAGAAGGACAACTACTCAACACTATTCGCAATATCATGTTCAAGGCAGATCAAAACTGAAGATCTACTAATAAAGGATAAAGACGTTACAAGGTCCACAGTACAAAAGGCGATCGTAGTTGTATCAAGGGAACCGATCTTTGGGCAAATAAGAGATAAATTAAGTATAGTGACTAATGCATACTTCCTTCAACATGATTTTACGGATAAACAGATATTAATTTCGCTGTATGACAATCTAAAGGTTCTATACAAATCATCCGCTGATGATGATATATCCGAAAGTGAAAGTAGACTGTACATTGGGTTATGTCTAAGGAAAATACTCCATGATTTCAAGAAAGATGTTTTAACATTACTAAAAGCAATTATTCTTGAGAAGAAAATTATATTCTATGGTAGTAACGTTGAATATTTGTGTAATCTACAATTTGGATTAATCAGTCTTATTCCGAGTTTGTTATTGGATTTGAGAGATAGCGGAAGTCCAATCACATATAAAGATGTGTCAGAAATGACAAGGGCAACTTCATTTAAGTCAAGTGACAGAAAATCAGTATTACAGTTTTTGGGTTTGCCTTTACAGATTTTCCAAAAGGGTGGAATTTTTTCTCCATATACACCTCTGCAACAAGTAGATGATATTAAATCAGATAAGACCGCGTTTTTTGTGATCGGTTCCTCTAATTCGTTGCTGTATGAAAGAAGAAATGAACTATGTGACATTTTAGTTAATGTCGACACCTTGACCTTAGAAATAATAGACAAATGCTTAGATGCACCATTGCAATTGACAGCGTATGATAAAAAATGGATTGAATCTATTGTTGCTATTGTAGAGGAAACCTGGAACGAAAATGATGACGAAACCCCCAAGAATTCACAATTTAAAGGTAGCGAGGATTTTGTGAGGTGGCAATTTGAAGATTATATTACAGGTTTGATATCCACTGTTAAGCTTTATGACTATATAAATGCTCATAAAGGTAACCAAATAGCGTTGCAAACTATTCCGCATGATTATATTAATTCAAATCCATGGATACTATTTAATAATGATTGGATAACAATGTGGGAAAGCACGAAGAATTATGAAATATTCAATAGATTAACCGATGATAGGTTATTCGATTTATTCACACCAAAACATCCATATAATGGCATAGATAATTTTACAATATTTCAACAAAAACTAGTATCAGCTTTCCAAAATCTAAGAAGACATCCATCGAATGCAAGTAGTCCAGCAACAAGCAAATATGACCAGACTAACACATCTTTTCCCAATAAGGATATTGAGAATATGAGTTCATCAAAATCTGAGGGTGATAAGGAAAATCAAAACAATGACAGTAAAAGGGGCGATAGTGAGGATGATGACAATCCGAAGGAGAATTTATGGTCTTCATGGAAAGAATATTTCAACAAGAAAAAGACCAAACACAATGATGATGAGAATTCTTTAGCAAATGACCCAAATGACAATGCGATGTCTGCTAAGTCCAAGAGTAGCTCACATAAATCGAGGAAAGAGGGAAAAGATGATAATGTTACAAATACAAATCTCCAGCAAAAATCTACTAGGAGGGCCATTGAGAATGCTCTTTTGGGACTTGGGCTACATATGGATAACCAATCTGCAGATGATACTAAATCTGCTGATAGTATAGAGAGTGATGATAAACAAAATTCAGGAGATTTGACAGAACAGAATACACCGAGTGATGAAATCGAAATGATAGAAAAGAGTCCCGTAGCATCTGATGATACCAACAATGACAAAGGTGAAAAGACAGACTTCAAAAATCTGACTTTAAATGATTCTAAAAGGGATACCGCCAAATAGTCGAATATTAAATAGGAATTTATATAAGATATAGTGCCCATCCTAGATAGAATAATGATCAATTGATAATTATTTCATTTCATTTGCTTTTTCACGAAGTATCGAACTTGTTAAGAATATTTCTACAAAAAATTAATAATTTCTTTTTTTTTTTCTCTAATTTTCTGACGCTATATGTAATCAGTTTAGCATTTGCGCCCATAGTAAGTGAAATTTAAAATGTCTTCTAGACAGATCAAAACTTTCTTATAATGCACAAAAAAAGTGGAAAATATCATAAGTGATGTCTAATTTCAAAAATTTAGTACAAAATCTGCAAAAAAAATCCCATCGTAATTGTGATTTAAAAAAGGGGCATACTGGGAATTGAACCCAGGGCCTCTCACATATTTGAGCTTAGAAACCCAAAGCGAGAATCATACCACTAGACCACACGCCCTACTAATTTACAAAAAAAATATAATATAGGGGTATTTTAAGTTATATGTCATTTTTTTAAGTTTGTATTGTTTTGCTAGAATATTCTTTATAATAAGTACTTAATTTAATGGTGTTGAGACTACAAAGATATGATGTTCTTTCTGTTCGTCTAAACTTATGTTATTAAAGTCAATTACTCTTTTTATTAGTATAATTCTGTATATTTTCCGTATCCCCTCTTATATAAAGGTTACATAATTTACATGTTATTCCCGAGTATTCTCGTTTATATAATCTACATTATTTGTTTTCATGCATCGCATCGATGATCTCAGTTGCATCCGTACATGGTGATAAACCTATCAAACCATGCGGCTGAATCTAAACTTCTGATCAATACAAGTTATATGTCATTTTGTACGTTCCTACGAGTGTGTCTAGGGTAGCCATACTATAGGTTGCACTCAATACCGAACGAACTGGTAAACTGAGAAAAGAAGACATCGTTCTTAATATATAATTCCATTAGTATCTTCTCATGATGATGCCTTAGTATCTCCACATACTAAACACCAACAGTATTCTCACATACTGACACTGTCACCAATGAAATCATTTGACAGCTCAAAACAGTCATACTGTTCACAGGTTAACCTTAAGTAAACTAGTACATCACTGACGGAAATTATGTTATGTGCTTATATCTCAAATGTTTAATACCGTTTCAAAAGATTAAGTGAGTAATTAGTAAATGAGTCATTACTAAATGAGTCATTAATAGATGATTCATTAATAGATGAAAAATTATTAGGGAATAAAAAGGATATTAGTATCATATATAAATACGAGAAATCAGGACTTACTTTCAAGATTAAGACTGATTCAAATTTAACACACTTATATATTATTCTATGTACTAAAGAAAACAAGCAATAATTTGACTACAAGACAATTAATGGGTCTGCACCATAATATAGAAATCAATGAAAAGAATAATATAATTTGTAGTTAAGTTGAGACACAGTGTATCCTTGAATGCTCGCTTTTGCTCAATCACATATCGATGTAATTGTCGAAATTTACAACAGTAATCACACGCGTGTATAAATCTTCAGTTACGTAACTGTATACAAAGCCCTAAAGATAATTAGGCCATGAGCCGACGTACGTGCCTTAATGAAGCGATGAAGTCCTTGCTGTTGAAATACTAATATGATACTTGAATTAAAACAGAATATGTGTCACTGTATTAGAGTGTTGTGTGGGGGTAGATGTTAACCCTACGCACAGAGAAAAACAAATATACAGAGTTAACACATTGTATAATACATATAAAAAAGTAATATACTTCTACAAATGTAAGTAGTTAACTGTTATATTGTTTATGTATAATATAAAAGAATAAGTCATTACAACATTACTAATTGCACAAATATCTATTGCAACTTAACTGATAGAATTATGTCTTCTGAAACTATGGAACCTACTCACGTTCCTACTGACTTGAACCTATACTTCCAGTTACTAAACCAACAAATATGTCCTCAAGTTCCATTAACCAAATGTTTGGAAATTTCTTTTTAGTTAACCTGCGTCAACATCGTATAATCGCCTAAGAAAGCATTACTTATCAATAAATGGGAAAGTAAATATAAAATAATATATATATAAACACATAGTTTGGGATTATTTTAATCGTTCTATTTTAAATATTATATAAAAAGAAAAACACAGACAAATTATACTTTCGAGTAACATAATAAAATTTGCTTAAAAGTAACGAATCAATCTACAGTACTAATATCAATAATTAGTATATAATTTTTAATAATAATGAACGATTCTATAAATAATACCGATTTATCTGCTTCTGTTCAGTGAATACCTGATCAGCAATTTTAGTGTATGTCTTCCTCTTCTTGAGTTGTATATCTTGATATATTGGTAAAATACACCTTAATTATTAATATATCACCTGGCACTTATACTTCCATTTCTTCATTCTATAAAATGCGTGGCACTATACATATGTCTCACAATTTCTACCAACTTTCATGTTTTATTATGGAACTTTTTGTCTGAATTTGAACGATAGAAGATTGACGTCGAAACAGCAGGGATAAATATAGGAAATAATTGTGATTGATATAATTGATAAAGCTCAATGAATAATCTAAAATAAGAAAGAGTGACAAAAATATATTTTCAAAAATCATATCTTTTTAACATAATGCGAATAAACGAATATGATTCATAATCACTACACATTAGACCCAAATTTTAAACACAGGAAACAATGATTTGTGTCACACAATTATTTATTCGTTAAACAATTTGTACGTTGCATTATAAGCTGGATAATATAATATTAATTAGGTGCCATGATTTAGAACAGTTTCAGTTCAAGTAATACATTAGTGGTAATTTATGCTTGACTACTAAATGTCAATATCGTTTAATTACTACTGCAATAAAGTAAATTTGATAACAAATTTGTTTTCGGAAACCGACATATTACATATAAGGCTAACGCTTGGGTTACATACTTTCTCAGATTGACACTACCCATCATAAAATTAGAGTTTCAAACACTTAAAACTTTGTCCCATATTCTGGATTGTGAGTATTCCTAATGCCACCTCATAATAGTTATTTATCTTAGAACGTATTCGTTAATTCCTGACAAAGATATTCTACCCTTCAAATGTAACGGAGGCGTACTAAATGTAACAGCGACTACCTCAACCTTATACAGGTGTATAGCTTGCAATTTTACCCACACCAATTCCTTGACAGTATTGTCATTAAAAAGGTGTCAATTATTGTCGATTATTCTGTGGAATAGTTGATGCTTACTATTACAATAAATATAGGATATGTTCCAACTGCTTAAATACGCTATAGGAAACTGAGATACATTCTTTCCCAAACAATCTAAATCATCTCGATACACATATGGCTTGATATTGTTAAAACACGTAGATTATCAGGAAATTTTAATGTTGTGGGCATGAGTGTGGTAGACTGACAACGTCTTTGAAAACTAATATATCTACGTATATATAACAGACCGAAAGGTATGGGAATTTGCTTAATACAGTTGGATAAATCACTGGTGGCTCTATAACTGTCTTCACCCGAATTTCCATTAAGGGCAGTTCTACCATAAACAGTAGTTAAAAATCACATGCTTACTCTGAAGTGAGATCATTTATTACTGATCGTCAGGTTAATTTACCAGACAATTACTCACAAATTGTTAGTTCATATATGTCTATAGTAGAACCTTTTATTATCATGTAAGTTACTTGTTTCTATGTGTTAACAACACCCTCTTTACTAAAATTCTGTGCAAAGCATTTTTATATATTACTGAGAAGATGAATTATATGGCATCAATCTACTTGCTTTCAAAGCCATTAAATTCAACTAATATTAAATTCATGAAAGTGAATGATAGAACGAATATTCCCAGGCACGTAATATCTACAATCAAGAAGCAAGTATAAATAATTGTCGCAACATTACTTGATTTAGCTAAATTACCGGTATCTACAGGAATATCAACAGTCAATAAAATAGTACACTGTTCCACGCATCTGGCCAAGAAGTGGTTTCGGTTTGTCCCCACCATTAACAATAAAACCAATCCGAAAAAGAAACGGGAGGTTCAATAAATTATTTCTCCCTTTTCATCGATTCAATTATCAGCGAAATGGATTTAATGATATCCCATTCCGTCATCAATAATTCTAAACTCCCTTCTCCCATTATATGGAGTCATCACAAATTTACTGATATCAGGAAAGGGACAAGGAAATCTAAAAATAGCTGAGCTGCGTGAATATCTTCATGCCTTTAGAAAAAATGACATACCTTGAGGGGTACAAAACAAATGAGGGATCATGTAATTAAATATATCAATTGTTCTGTTGGTAATTAAATATGGGATGCTGCGGGATTTTCTTAATAAATATCAGCATCTTTCCCAATGCGGTAATCCGAAATATTTAAAAATTTAAACTTTTTCACGGATATGATTAACGTCCGTTTTAGGATGAATCTATTTATAACTTTTGAAAAGCTTATTTACTAAAATGGATATATAATTAGATCTGCTGGATATTGTTGAATTGTATTAGAGATCTACATTCTTGAAGAGGGGTAGCAGTTTAATTGTTAAACGTAAACCAGAGAGTTCTTGTAGGCTGAATGTTTTTCCCAATAAAATGTATTTTAGCAGTATTGTTGGATCAAGCTGTTCATTCAATATAACACCGTACTAGAAATCACTATGCCAACGATTTCATTTCTCCGATTTCTTTTTTTTGTGTCTGATATACCATTGTTTGCCTTCCCAATACCATTCCATAAATGGAGCTAAAAGTGTATTGCTATCTTATTATTACATATATATTTATTTATTTTGATCTTTTTTCACTAAAATAATAGCCACATGATTCGAATAAATAATAAGTATTGTTCGATATTAAACAATTCTAGTATGTTTTTTTACAGATATATATCTTAGTGAATCACATATACAAACGTTATGATTGTTCGAACTCATTAGCATAATGTATAGCTTGATTGGCAAATCTAGTTATTGTATCATGTTCATTATTATCATTTTTATCATCTTGTGTATTTGTAGGTACATCAACTTGCATGATATTATTGTTATGTAATTCATCAGTATTAGTTTTGTCTGTACTTGACGATCCAGTATTTGTATTATCTGACTGATTGCCTTCTGAATTTATTTGTGAATTACCTTGACTTTGTGACTGAGCAGCTTGGGCTTGAGCCTGAGCTTGAGCTTGAGCTT
>PPOO01000887.1:0-12517 GCA_003708545.1 Maudiozyma turicensis
TATATACCTCAAATCAAGTTCGGTTTGATGAAAACCGTTACCCACTTCTTGATTCTCCCATTACTGACTTGTCACATAAATTTGCAACATCAACATTAGGGGGTGTTCCCAATTATCCAAAAACTGGTTCTAGTACGACCCTCCCAGTGGGATCTGTTTCTTCTGGTAGTCTTTTAACTCCTTCTGACTCTGTAAATGTTGATATTTCAACTCATGAGATCATAGCAAACGATCATCCAACTGATAATCAGACGATTCCTGACTCTTCGGGTGACTTAAATACTTCTGACACTCCGATTGAATCGGATATATGGAGCAAACCTATGTCTCCTGATGCGTCTCCTGATGCGTCTCCTGATGCTTCCCATGATGCTTCCCATGATGCTTCTCCTGACTGTGGTAGTACTGATAATTCGACTACTAACTCTGAAGATGATTCTGATGTTCCTATGACTGATTCCATCTCTTCCTATGACTGATTCCATCTCTGCCTATGAAGAATCTTCTCATTTGTCTGATCCGGATTTTCGTCCATCACAGGCACTACAGAGATATGTTCCTCCTCCTCCACCTAGCGACTATGAACAACTGGAACAACAGGTGCATACTCTTCAAGAACAACTTGCTGTTCAACAAACAGCGGCTGCTTCTGACCTCCAACAATTAACATCTTCAAATGCACAACTTATGAATGAGCTTGATACTTTACGCACCACTCATAATCTGGAACTGGAACGTCGTAATCAGGAATTCCAACAATATTTAGAGGCTAGTCGTCCTAATCCACGTCGACATTCTAGAGAAACTGAATCTATCGAGGGTTTACCGTTGGCTCAGGTTCATGGTGTTAGAGCTGTTAAGACTCGGCATTTAGATCCTTCCACTTCTTCCGATCATACTGTGCATCGTACAAGTTTTGAGGCTGCCAATGGAGAAACAATAAACTACCTTCAGAACCCTCAAAATAATGAGATCATATCTACCGAGGATGCACTCCTGCAACAGTGTATCGCTACAACGAGTTCTTCTCCTCTTCCTCCAGTTCCCGTTGGTCAACAAGCTTTTCCTGATCCATCTCTTTTAAGAGTGCTTCCTAGTTCTTTTGTACCTGCTATGACTGGTTCTCCATTATCTGATAATCAAATGTTATCTATATGTAGTTCTACTGATGCTTCTTCAGATTCTCCAGACTCAACTTCCTCTCAGGCTATTCATCCAGTTCTTACTGCCGTTATTGTTGCTCATCAAACCTTTGCAGCTCATTTACCAAAGACTTTTAAACAAGCTATGGAACATCCAGATTATAAAGACTGGAAAGCTGCCTGTGACCGTGAACTTGGTGCATTTCGCTCCCATAATACTTATGAACTTGTCCCTGCTCCTTCCAATCGTCGTCCATTAGGTTCTCGTTGGGTCTTTACTGAGAAATCCAATAATTTAAAAAAGGCTCGATTAGTAGCTCAAGGTTATGCCCAAAGAGAAGGTATTGACTACGAAGAGACTTTTGCTCCGGTTATTCGCTATGACTCTGTTCGGCTGTTTTTAGCGTTGGCTGCTTCCATGAAACTTCGTATCCATCAAATGGATGTCAACACTGCATTCTTAAATTCAGCCATTGACGGTGACGTTTATGTTCGCCAACCTCCTGGGTTTGTTGATACTAAATATCCTGATCATGTTTGGAAACTTAAAGGGGGTATGTACGGTTTGAAACAGGCACCTCTATTGTGGAATACTCACATTAATGATACTCTTTTGTCGTTTGGCTTTCAGCGTCACCCAAGTGATTATGGGCTTTATTTTCAGTACTCTAGCGATGGTTTGGTTCTGGTGGCTCTTTACGTGGATGATCTACTAATCGCAGCACCATCTCCGCGTATTATGAAGTTTTTGAAAGCGTTGCTTTGTTCATCTTACTCTATGAAGGATCTTGGTCCTGTCAATAAATTCCTTGGTATGACTATTCATCAATCTTCTAATCATATAACTCTTGATCTATCTGATTACATTACCACTGCTGCCCATACTGCTCATATCGATTTAGCCAGGAAGGTCCATATTCCCCTTTCTAAAAGTACCGAGTTGTTTGCTACGACCTCCCCTTTGCTCGGAAATGTTACACCATATCAGAGTTTAGTGGGTCAGCTTCTTTTTGCTGCCAATGCTGGTCGTCCCGATATCTCGTTTGCTATCTCTACCCTTTCCAAATTCTTAAAAAGTCCACATAAGGTTCATATGGCTGCCGCTGAACGTTTGTTTCAATATTTGCATACCACACGCCATTATTGCTTAATTTATGAAATTGGACATCCTATTTCCTTAAATATCTACACTGATGCTGCTACCCCGTCCAAGGATGATCTCCCATTTTCAACAGGGGGATATATCACAACAATGTCTGGTGGTACTGTTACGTGGTCATCAAGAAAGATTACGTCCACTGTTTGTTTGTCTTCTACAGAAGCGGAATATATAGCTGCAAGTGAAGCAGTTAAAGAAATGGAGTGGCTAGTTAATCTACTAGACTATATGAAATTGAAGGTCCAGACACCTACCATCTACATAGATTGTCAACCGGCATTACAACTAGCGAAACATCCAGTGTTTCACTCTAGAGCTAAACATATTCCGCTACATTATCATAAGATTAGATTCGAAGCTGCCAAAGGCAAACTTCTTCTTGAAAAAATAGCTACTAATGAGCAACCAGCAGATATGATGACAAAAGCTTTATCAAGGGAGAAAGTTGAATATTTCACTAGTAAAATAATGAATACAAATTCAAGTCTCAGGGGGATATGTTGAGACACTAATATGATACTTGAATTATGGTATATTATGTGTCACTGTATCATAGTGGTGTGTGGGTGTATATATTAATCCATGCACTGACCGAGAAAATATCTTTGATATTTTCCTCATCTCGAGAAAAGCACAAATGTACAGAGTTAACATATTGTATAATATATAAATATATTACTACACATATATGTAGTTAACTTATGTATAACTTATATAAAGTAACAAATTACAACTACACTAATTGTACCATTATTAATTACAACAGTACTAATCTAATAATGTCCTCGACTAATATAAGTCAATACTTCCAAATACTACAACAACACTTAGTAGGCACATTTCCATCAAATATAAGTATTGCAACTTAGCAATAATTACAAAAAAAACATAAAAAGGAGTGTTAACATTTGAGGTATAACCAGATAACATAATTTCCGTCACAAAACAATCCATTATTAAGACAAAATTATACTCATGTTCGTATATAGTGATCAATAATCACAATTATAAGTTAAAGTAATTGTTCTTGGAAAATCACAAATTAAAGCCTTGTTGGCGCAATCGGTAGCGCGTGTGACTCTTAATCACAAGGTTAGGGGTTCGAGCCCCCTACAGGGCTTTTTTTGGAGTTTAAATTTTTGGTCACGTGACTTTTCGAACTTTTCTTGAATTATATAGCCAAAGAAACAACAACAATATCAGTAAAATTGCTTTGTTCCTAATGATATATTTTACCTATTAACATCTTCCATCCACCAAAGTTCTAGACAGTATGTGGTTTCTTTTTTGGGTTATTATAGCAGAATTTAAAGTTGTTATAATCATACGTTGTTCTTGTTGTTATATGCTATTCGTCAAAAATGTCGTATTTTTTTGTTCTTGAATCTAAATTAATATTTTTTTAAGTTGAATCGGTTATACATTTTCCTTTATATATACATATATATATTTGCTTCTAGTAACCTTAATGTTATTAATTATTGTGGATTAGCTAACTTCAGAACAAACAGATAGTAACCTCGATAATTACAGTTGTAATATTTACTGAATCCATTAAGCATAGTATCGGATTATGGCTTCGATTGCTGTTTGACTTTAGATGAACCCTCCCGGATATATTTGTACTTTCGCTAGTTAATAATCATGTCTTGTTTCTAATAACAAAACTTTACCCTACGGTTCCGAGCGCTCTGAATTTGATCAATATAATTATACTAGCGGAAGCGATATTTCAAATGTGTCTCTCAAAATAAGTAACCACGCATAAAACATAATTCATTAGTAATATTGTACTAGTTAAGCGCCTTTAGAAGTCTAGAATGCTGTCTCTTATAGAATTTGTAGTTTCCTGCTGATATCAACTAGTTATAATCAGCAACATCTAGTTCCTCGATGATTAAATTCGATAATGGATCTACTATTTGTTCACTTGTGTTCGGATCAAATTCCAGTCTTTCAGAATTTGTCATTTCTAGGGAATCCGTTTTAAAATCTATGGATTCGATTAATAAATTTGAATGTAACTGCTTCTGCTCGGCAGTCATCTTACTTTTAAGAATCTTCTGTAGTATTTTACATCTTCCGGTCAAAGAATCCGAACCATGTTCAGAAATAAACTCATTTGATTCATTTAAGAGCGTAGTCAATTCGTCATTTGTATTTTCTTGTGTATTGATGAATTCGGTGAAGGAATCCTTCCATTGTCCCTTCATAGTTAAAAATCTACCAATATGTTCATATGTGCTTTCACTACATTTGCGATTTTTCTTAATATTATTATTATTATTAGCTTTTGTCATCTTGTACTCAGGCTTTAGTCCCATGTAAGTTTCCTATACGCAAAACAATAATTAGTTTAGTTACGGTTTGTCTTTTTATTTTATTTATCTTCTTGTTGACATGGGCGCCGGAAATTTCTTTTGTCTGCGAATTCCGAATTCGATACAGAATGGTGATGATGAAGATTACATATTTATGAGATATTTATAATTTACATTGAATTTTATTTAGATATATCGTGATAAAGTCATTTATCATCCTCTGAAGTTGCCCACCTTGATAATAGTTTTTCACACCTATCAACGATTCTTTTATTTGGTGGAACAAGTTCTTTCTCTTCTTCCTTTTTGGTATCTTTTTCTGTCTCACCCTGTTCTTTGCCGTCACTTGTCTCCTTGGTTGAATTGTTTTTCTCTTCATCACCATCCTCTTTAGTTGTTTCCTTCTTGTCTTCGCTGTTACCTTCTACCATGGCCTTAATCTTTTCTTCTTCTGCCGCTAAATAATCTTCCCAAGCTTTGATTTGTTCCTCACATTTCTGTTTGAGGTCCATCTTTGCCTTACCTTTTAAATCGTATAAATATTCAATTAAAATATCGTTGTATGCAAGTGGAATTTCTTCCTCACTGAAGAAATGCTTAATGATCCAATTCTGTTTTGATTTAGCAAATTTCCAAATCTCAACAACTTTATTCTCATCCTTAACCGAATCATCAGTGTCCATGACATAATTTATCTTAACGCTTTCTAAATCCAGTACTTTTTGAGGAACTTTATAAGGTGGTTTACTCTTTGAAAAATCTATTAAGTAACGTAACTGATCCTTTAATACCGTGTTTCTTTTCTGTAATCTATCCTCTCTCGACAATTTCAACTTCTTTTTATCCTTCTTATTCTTCGAGACCTTATTTTTAGTCTTACCAATGTCTAAATCTTTATTGATGATACGTTTTTTCTCCTTCTTGGTTAACGAACCTGTAGATAAATGAGTTGTCACATTTAATGGATCCTCCGTACTGAAATCATCATTTTGTTGATTTTTTTCTTTCTTAATAGCAATTCTCTTCCATGCAGGAATATGTGTGTTTTCCATCCTTGGTATGATTGTATATTGATGGTTAATGTTGGCTGAATACACTTTTCTGCTTACTACTTCAACGTTTCATGTTGTTTTTAATATGATTGAAAATTTGCGATGAGCTTTTTTACTTTTTCACTTTTGGATTTTTTTTTCAGATAGTAGTCGCGGGCACACAGAAATTATTCAAGGCACATTCATCGATAGTAATATTAGAGTATCACATATTGAAAAGCATAAAGTGTGTCATGGACAACTGCAGGTTTGAAAGGAAATTATAGGTAACGCACTAGCATGTCAAGAAATATACTAATTTGTGACTTTGATGAAACGATAACTGTGAAGGATACAATAGCTCTACTTGCTAGATTAGCATACAGGGTGAACCCAAAACTAAAACCAGAATGGTCACATTTTGAAGCTACTTATATGAATGGATATAATGAGTTACAACATACATACTTAATGGATAGATGCTTGCCATTACTTTCAAATATATATATGAATCACACTAAGATCACTGACGGAAATTTCCAGGATTTGTTTCAATGTGAAATAAAATATCAGAAACTCTGTAGGAATATTGAATTGAACAGCATGAAAGAGATGGAGAAATATAATGTCTTCAAAGGGATTACCACTCAAGATGTAATAGATTATGTCGATACACTTGATGAACTGGTAATACGACAAGGGTTTTTGAACTGTTTGAAGGTATTGGATATTCAATTGGGTCAATTATATATTTTATCGATTAATTGGTCTCGAGAATTCATCCGGAACGTAATATCAAGTTCATATGTTCGAAGTTCCAATATATACTGTAATGCTCTATTGCATGACACGACGCGTTGCAGATATAGTGGGCTTTTTTCCAAACAACTATTAACAGGTTCTGATAAGATTCATACGTTACAGGAGATATGTCAATGCACAGGAGAAGACAAAACCATATGGTATATCGGAGATAGTGAAACTGATCTACTTTCTATATTATACCCTGAAATTAATGGTATCTTATTATTAGATCCGGAGGAAAATGAAAAAAAGTTCAATAAAATTACAAAAGAAATTTTAGGCATTGAGTCAGAAACGTTATCCAAATTCTACATTAAAGACACTCGATATGCAAAATTTATTGAGAAGGAAAATGACATGGCTTCATACCTCGTGAAGACTTGGACAGATGTCATATACTTTAATCCAATCTCACAACTAAAAATAAGTTTCAGATATAAATATATGAAAAAATTCTTTGAATCTTAATGTTTCATGTCATTAAAAGAGGCATTATATTATATATTTTATGTACTGATTAAAAATAGTTTATGTAGTAAAAAAAACGAAGAGGACTCGAGGACAAAGGCACAATGGGATTTATTCATTTCTATAAACCATTGCTATTACCATTTCAAGCCAAAATTTCTAATACGATTTAAACTTATTTCTTTTCAGATAAGAAAGCAACACCTGGTAGTTCCTTACCTTCTAGTAATTCTAGAGAAGCACCACCACCAGTGGAAACATGAGAGATCTTATCAGTAGCACCGTACTTCTTAGCAACAGTAGCGGTATCACCACCACCAATGATGACGGTAGCACCACCTTGACAAGCCTTGACGACTTCGTCTAATAAGGACTTGGTACCAGCAGCGAACTTTTCGAATTCGAAAACACCTGGTGGACCGTTCCAGACAATAGTCTTAGCCTTGGCGACAGTGGCAGCGAATAACTTTCTAGATTCTGGACCACTGTCTAGACCTTGCCAGCCAGCTGGAATACCTTCCTTGTCAGTGACAATCTTGGTGTTAGCGTCAGCAGAGAAAGCGTCAGCAATGACGAAATCGACTGGTAGGACGACTTGGACGTTCTTAGCCTTAGCCTTAGCAACTAACTTTGGAACGATTTCAGCACCGGCCTTATCGAAGATGGAGTCACCAATTTCGGTACCTTCAATGACCTTCTTGAAAGTGAAAGCCATACCACCACCAATGATGATAGAGTCGACCTTGTCTAACAAGTTTTCAATCAATTGAATCTTATCAGCGACCTTAGCACCACCAAGGATAGCTAAGAATGGTCTTTCTGGGTTTTCTAGAGCCTTACCGAAGTATTGTAATTCCTTGGTTAATAAGAAACCAGCAGCTCTTTGTGGTAGATCGAAACCGACCATAGAAGAGTGAGCTCTGTGAGCAGTACCGAAAGCATCGTTAACATAAACATCAGCTAATGAAGATAGTTCATGTCTGAATTTAGCAACAGCTTCTGGAGAGGCCTTAACCTTCTTACCGTCAACCTTCTTGGAACCTTCTTCTTCAATGTGGTATCTCAAGTTTTCTAGTAAGATAACGGAACCTGGAGCAGAGGCCTTGACAGCGGCATCAACTTCTGGGCCAACACAGTCGTTTAAGAAAGTAACTGGCTTACCTAATAGAGTTTGTAATTCTTGAGCAACTGGAGCTAAAGAGTATTTGTCATTTCTTTCACCATTTGGTCTACCTAAATGAGAAGCTAGGACAACGTATCTTGGCTTGTGTTCTAGAACGTACTTGATAGTTGGTAAAGCAGCAACGATTCTTTGGTTAGAAGTAATCTTCTTACCATCTAATGGGACGTTGAAATCAACTCTAATGAAGACACGCTTGCCTTCTAGATCTAAATCTTTGACAGAAAGTTTGTTGGATAGAGACATTTTATTGAGGATAAAAGTTCTTGGAGATTTGAAGTAACTAAAAAGAGGCAATATAGGAAAGAGAAGTTAAATTAATGAAAGTTGTGTTAATTAAAAAAAAAATTGTAAGACTTTATCGTTCCTTTATATATAAGATAAGATTTTTTAAATAATAGTAAATAGGGGCGAAACGGACTCTTTATTATTATGCAAACTAAGGTGAATTAACTAAATAGACCACAGTTTTTCAATTGTACGACGTATCCTTTTTTAACAAATACTAATTTCAAAAAAGAAGAAGAAGAAGAAGAAGACTAGCATGTAAGGTTATGTAAGTGGTTTCTTGTTTATTTTGAGATTTGTTAGACACATTATATTATCAACTCACGTATCTTACTTCAGTTGGTTTCTCAATATTAAATATTTTCTTATTTAATATTCGTGTGTCATATGACTTTTTCTCAAACTTCCGAAAATTTTGCTTACGTACGTGTATATTCTATATATTTTCATCATATACCGCATAGTACGTAGTAGTAGTAACAGTGAAACCACATATAAATAAATAAAGCACGTAAGTAAGTACGGTAATAACCGCCGTACAAATAGTCAAAAGATATAAAATGCTGGTAATTAACAATATCCATGCAAGAACAATAATAAAAAGAGAGAGACAGAGAAGAAATAAAGGGAACCAAATAGAAAAAAGACTCAAGAAAGACAAGTTGAGACAAATTTAAGAAAGAATAGAGAAGTTTCCTTTCATTTAAATCATAAGAAGTCCGGGCTTCCCGAATCAAAGATTTAAATTAAAACAGACGCAAGTGACAGAGAGACAAAATAATAATTAAGGAAACGGAACCCTATATTAATGCTACTGTTTATCTAAGACATTTCTTTTATATGGAAAACAAAACTTCTTTTTTCATTCTTTCTGTCTATTCTAATAGAAAAAATTACCTTATTATTTTTTCATGAAGTTAATTGATTTAAACTTGATAGTCCTTTTTAAAAAGAACAGTTTAATAATTATCATTATGTATCTGAAAAACAAAAAAAATTAAAGATATGATATTATCTTGATAGATTGCATATATATGTTGGTATATTTCAACTTATTTCTTAACAATTGAGTCTTCCATTAAGTTAATAAATTTTAATTTCCTTTGAAAAAACTATTATTATATTCACATCGATATAGTATGAAGGTGGATCAGGGGGGAAGCCCGAAACTGAGACGACTACATATGCAATCTAACTTACGCGCAGCCAGAGTATGTAAAATTTCTTGAGTGCGTTCTTTAGAGACAAACAAGAGTTACGTACGTACAAAAATGAGCTGTCTTACGATATGTACGTAGAAGCATTCATACGTAAGCAATTTTATCAGTTTAAAAAGGTTACAAGGTACAATTAGATTGTTACGTAAAGGAAAAAAATTTAGAGGAAGCCCCCGGTCTATCAGGAAAGAAATCACGTAGTACGCAATCAAATACCTGTCCGCCCTTTTAAAATTAAAATTATATGCGCAGTTAAATAATTTTTAAAAAGTTGAAGGAAAAAAAAAGGACAGATTGTGTTCCGTAGGAAATGATGTGAAATTGAAATTCTCTCTTTTTTTGACTTTTCGAACAATAATGCACGAACTTTAGTCACACCTGTATCTCGGACTATACGTGCCAAGATATTCGTGAAATTATAAACTCATTCCGTTTTTCTGTTTTTTTGTTTGTTTATTTTCTATACCAGCCGATCATTCTAATTTTTAATAATAAATAAATGGCTGACACCGATATTCTACATTTATACACAATCTCTATATTCTCTTTTTTTTACTTTTTCTTTCTTTATTAGTAATTATATTCTAATTGTATAACTATCATTCTGTTTTTCTCTTGTTTTGTGAGGGATGAGAAAGTAAGTTGTTAATTAATTTAATTTACTAAATTTATTATTATTGGTTGGCCTTGTTATATCTTTTAATTATTCAAATAATAAAATGTATAAGGCAATTTCCAAATAAGTACTATTAAAAAAAGACAAACGTATATACGTATATGACAGCCGTAGCCCAAATATTGAAAAAATATAAGGCTTTGTAATTTAATTGGTTACTAATATAAATGATTAACCTTTTTCTCTTTTTGCGAACAATAAATACATAGACACGACAAGTAACAGATCATAGTAATAAGTGTATGCGCAGTTCAAAAGTAAAAATCGGACATTTAGTATTAAAACTAATGTCATTCATTCAAATTCCAATTATTACTATTATTATTATTATTATTATAATTTTCTTGCCTTTTAACAAGAATATTTTCCTTTAACCCCGCATCGGTTGAATGGAAATTATTTCAATTTAAAAGTAAGATTAACTGTCATCATTTAAAATAATTTATGAATTTTGATAGATTAATGTAAGAAGATAGATAGAGAATTTGTACATGCATTAAACAGTAACTTTGTATTTTGAAAGAAAGAAAAAAATGTTATAGACAATGTATTGCATATTATCTATTGTAAAAATTAATGCAGGTCACTTACTTTTTTTTTTGGTTAAAGAACACAAAATCATATCAGCCGATCTCAATTTTTATAATAATAGCCGTATCATACATAATATTGTTTTTTTTTTTTGATAGACGGCTTTTCAACAAACGAAATATATGTCCCAAAGGTCCGTTATTCCGAGAATTTTTTTTACTAAATTTCTTTCTTTTTTTTGATTGACCAGAGAAAAAATTGTACCATTGATCGATTCGGTACATAAATGATTTTTATATTTGTTCTACTGCTATTTCACTGTATTTCTTCTTTTTCTTTCTCTTTTTTTTTTTTTTTTTACCCTTATTGGTTTATTTCGAAGTTTGGTACTTCGAGGGTTTTCAGACATAGTTTATCCGTTGGTTCGTGATATCTTAAGTATGTATCCATCACTATAAAATCTGATGTCTCATCTGGAAACTCCATATTTCAGAAATAAAATAAAAATAATAATTCCGATCAAATTTCTTATTTCTTAACCCTCTTAAAATTAGCCAAAAAGAAAAGTGTTTATCATATTTTTCTTTGTTTGATTGTTTGTTCTTATGTTCTTTTTCTCATTATTAATATTAATAATAATTTGAATCATATGTAAAATTTTAAACAAATGATTTCTTTTGAGATGTGATGTGATGATATTTACTCATGTGTACAGTGAATGTATGTGATAAAACAGAGACACCTTAAATCTTATTTTAATGGAAAAAGTTATTAAAATTACGTAGTTTTTATTAACCGATGTCATATACGTATATATGTATACTTCTCGATTAAATTTGCCTTTATTCAATAACTTCCTCCTCATTACAAAAAGACTTTATTAATTTAAAGGGTATATATATATATATATAGAAGTGACAAGTTATAAATTTTATTGGTTTGAATATGATATGTTATAATTTATTATATTCTCTTATAGAAAACTAAACAAGCAATAATAATAGTAATAATAATTATTATAATATACTTATATTATACAAATACAAAATACAATGTCAACAAGATCATCAGTTGAAGAAAGTAGTGGAATAACAGCATTAAATTCAGTTGATTCCGATAATGATAATAATCCAGTTTATTTAAAACATGAAGATATAATACCAAAATCAACTGAGCCGCAAACATCACATAATAACAATAATAATAATAATAATGATATTCATAGTACATATACAAAAAGTAATTTAAGTAGTCATTATGATGTTGATGATGATCAACAAAGTCAAGGTTCTTTATTGAGAATTTTTACAACAGGTGAAAATAATCAATATGTTTACATTGGTAGACAAAAATTTTTAAGAAGTGAACTATATGAAGCATTTGGTGGTACTTTACAACCTGGTTTAGCTCCTGCTTCAACACATAGATTTGCTAATCCTGCTCCATTAGGATTAAGTGCATTTGCTTTAACTACATTTGTTTTATCGATGTGTAATGCAAGAGCACAAGGAATAAGAACTCCAAATATTGTTGTTGGTTTAGCAATATTTTATGGTGGTTTAATTCAAGTTATTGCAGGTATATGGGAAATTGCATTAGAAAATACATTTGGTGGTACAACATTAAGTTCTTTTGGTGGATTTTGGCTAAGTTTTGGTGCAATTAATATTCCATGGTTTGGTATAATTGATGCATATAGT
>PPOO01000887.1:14840-43061 GCA_003708545.1 Maudiozyma turicensis
AACGGATTACAATATCTCATGTACTGCATAAATTAAAAATCGAAAATAGACTATCACTAAATAATATTTCCCAATTAGGGAAATAGCCGCCGAATCCACCAAAAAGAGAAAAATAAATGGACGAGTTGGGAATCGAACCCAAGACCTCTCCCATGCTAAGGGAGCGCGCTACCAACTACGCCACACGCCCAGTTAATTGTGATTTTGTTGAGTAAAATTTATATATATTACAAAGCTGAAAAGGGGAACAACGAATTTTACTACTCAACTTTAAGATTGTATTTATTAACCTGTGAGTTTCAAATTGAGATTAAAAGTGTATATAGTATGTAGCACTTATACAAACAAACGGATTGGTTATATGAAGCAGAAATTGGAGGGAAAAAGTGGCAAGTCAGCGCTTTTTAAAGTATATATATAGTAGAGATATTGTGTTCAGTTTGAGTCACCATATTTTCATGAATTCGAAAAATTGACCTGAAGTAGGCTTTGTAACTGAAGCTGTATAGGAATATTGATAAGAAAATATAAATCTTGGACTTACTAGAAGTTAATAAAAACAGAAACATATTGATTTAATTAGGTACAGAATTTTGTTTTAATTGTAACTTTGCATATCAATTAAAGCGAATTTTATCGAGAATCTGAAACATTTGGGAAGGAGATTAGTATATTAAATACTGTACTGGAAGGCTATGTGTCCTGCAATGGCAGTATTACTCCTCTTCCTCATTCACAAGGAAGAGATATATAGAAGTGAATTATGTAATCTTATATAAAATAGGAATCGCACTTCCTTTATATATGTGAAAATTTTCACGGAAATATTCACATTGTAAAGAATCTTACCGTGTCTCACGACAAATATATTTCCAACAAATATACTATTTCTTATTCCCAAATGTTTCAGATTCTCGATACTAAGCATTCAGTTCAATTATGTTATTAGATCAACGTATATTCTTCTGATCTTTTTTAATGTACAAATTAAAAATAATATACAAAAAATTTAGAGAAACAAAATATTTCAATACCTAAAATATTGCTCCCTTTTATATAATATTGGATTCATTTATTCGTGATTATAAATCTCCAATATTAGCATTGTATTATTATGCAAGGTTATGAATTACTTTTTTTTTTAATTTTTTTATCCTTGTGGATGGTTAAATATTGAACATTATCAAATTTATCAATGTTGTAAATAATGCTAAGTTGCAATACTTACATTT
This sequence comes from Maudiozyma turicensis, assembly GCA_003708545.1. Lineage (NCBI taxonomy): Eukaryota > Fungi > Ascomycota > Saccharomycetes > Saccharomycetales > Saccharomycetaceae > Maudiozyma > Maudiozyma turicensis. Next base: position 16,073 of record PPOO01000887.1, read on the forward strand.
AATATACAGCAGATAAGTCGTAAATTTGTATTTAACTTACTACTTCCACTTTAGGAATTAATTTCCTAAATAGGCACTATTGGCCGCTTTTGGATAAAAAGCGGGTATCAAGCTTTTCTGAGAAAAATTTGATGTCATCGAGAAAAGCTAACTGTTATATAAAAGAACTCGATGACTTGTGTATACTAAATAATAGAGTTTATACTTAGTTTGTACATTATATAGAAAGACTCAACCGAATTATTTTATATTAATTGATATTTATAAAATATGTCCTCACGTTCCATTAACCATATGTTTGGAAATTTCTCTTTAGTTAACCTGCATCACAACCAATATTTATCTTTTTATTCTTATTCTATTTTATATTCTTCAGGTAGTTCTTTCACTTATCAAATTCTGACATAGAGTGTGGTCTGTATAATATATAATTAATTGAAATGGTTACTCAGACATTCATGTACCTATCTTTCTCAGTCTCTATAATGGTGCTTGCTTCCTTATAAGATTTACAGAGTCAATAATGTAAACCATAAGGAAAGAAGCACTAAACAGCAATATACATTATTTGAAAAGTCCTATAACAGGAGGGGCTATGTTATCCTAACACGTTAATCAGAGTAAGCTATAAATCATCGGTGAAGAGCACTGTAATAATTTGCTCGTATTATGGGTCGTCTGGTAATAAGGCATATTACTCATCGAGTTTAGTAACAGGTGTAGTTATTAACGCTATTTTCATGAATCATCTTGAACTTGAATAACTGCTCATTAATTAAATCAAGAGGGTGTCGATCTTACCACCAAAAGGTTGTATGAAAAGCGTAACAAAAGCAGGAAACTCCATAAATCGATGATGCTAGAGCCATTAATTGGTAACTATACAGAAATCTTCCCGTCTCTTCGCATGTACCATATATTGAATAGAAAAGGTACATATATATATTTATACTTGTCAGTTAACTAATTAGCTTTACTATCCTTCCTGAAGGAAACACCCGCCGACCCGCTCATACATTTTTTGTCTTTCTTGGTCACGGCCCGCATTCACCACACTCAGTCACTTCCCGCTCATTCTTTACATTTTTATTTTCCCTTTTATCATATAGAGCGGAGAAGAAAAAAAACGTAAGGTAAGATAGAAACTATTATCTATGATTATCTGTATTTATTATTAATAATATATATATAATTTCGCATTTTTTTACCTTATTTCCTGAAACAATAAAATTACCTATCTGTATTAAGACATATTTTACTATATAAAAGGAATAGAAAGAAAGCGTATTCATAAAAGAAAATAGGAATATTCCATAAAATTAGAATTCATAATTCAACTTAGACAAAAATACATATACAAATATATTCAAAAATGAGTGGTGGTAATCAAAAGAGACGTATTGAAACAGATGTAATGAAATTATTAATGAGTAATCATGATGTCCAATTAATTAATGATAATATGCAAGAATTAAATGTTAAATTTTTAGGTCCAAAGGATACACCATATGAAGGCGGAATATGGAGATTACATGTTGAATTACCTGATAATTATCCATATAAATCACCAAGTATTGGGTTTGTTAATAAAAATTTTCATCCAAATATTGATGTTGCATCTGGATCTATTTGTTTAGATGTAATAAATTCTACTTGGTCTCCATTATATGATTTAATTAATATAATTGAATGGATGATTCCTGGACTATTAAAAGAACCTAATGGTAGTGATCCATTAAATAATGAAGCTGCATCATTACAATTAAGAGATAAAAAACGTTATGAAGAAAAGATAAAAGAATATATTAAGAAATATGCAACAGAAGAAAAATATAAAGCAATGTTTAGAGACTCTGAAGATAGTTCAGATGAAGATCAGGATAATGATTTCGATGAAGAGGAGATAGAAGATAATAAAAGTGATAGTGAAATAGGATTAAGAGGGAAAAATCGTAAACATGATAAAGAAGAGGAAGAAGAAGAAGAAGAAGAAGAAGAAGAAGAAGAAGGCATATATAATACTAGTAGAAAAAGATCAAACAATAGTAGTGGCAAAGTAGATGAATTAAATGATGGAATAGACAGCGATCAAGAAGATATTAATGACCAAGAGTTATCTGAGTTAAGTGACATTGAATTAAGTGACGAAGAAGATGAAGATAGTAAAATATAGTCATGTTTCTGATAATTCATATACAAACAAGATATGAGATGTTATACCATATACGTAAATACCATTAAACCATAATACACAGTTATTATGCAAAGCTAAAGAAAGAAAGAAAGAAAGAAGAATACATCTTTCTAATCATCAATATGGGTTACAAAGATGTATTATTTTCATTTATTGATCTTCTGTTACCTTTCTTCTTTCAATTTCCACTTTTAATTCTTCACAAGAACCAAGAACGAATACACTGGTTGACATACAATTAGACACATATACATATATATATATATATATATATATATATACTTAAATTTGTAAAGAATAACAAATAGGTTAAAATATTTTGAATCTTTGCCTAGTTAATAATCGACTACTGTCTATATTTCCTTTATAGCAGTTTCATGTCTTATAAAGCGATATATTAATAACATCTATAATAATTATTGATAAGGTGTTTAATTAATAGATTGTTTAATTAATCAGAACCCTAAATTTGATATACCTTTCTGATATAATTAAAATATATGATAGGGTTTAATAATTATACGAATCAAGTTATAAGACAAACGTGCAAAATATATATATGTTCCTGCTAGTATACGTATATATATATATTTGTACCTTCATTTGTAATATATTGCTTTTTAACTTCTTTAATTAAAGTACCTACGCACATATTGTCGTACAAAGTGAGTATGCAAATAAATGTACGTAGAGAAGGGATCTTATTATTTTATATATATACACGCACAAGTACACGTACATTCTGAAAGATACAATTGTTGCAGAGAATGGGCCGTACCGGAGTCTGGAAGATATCCCGCACGAACCTTGTCTGTCAACATGACTGTGTCTACTTGTTCTACGTCATGTTGTCTGTGTACCCACAGTTGTCTACGTGAGTATACTGCAACCTGTCTAAACAGAACATATTTCTATACGTATGTGCATAGAAATACGAATGCGTACGTTCTATTTCCCCCCACCACACCACCCCACACGTATACGTACACACATACATACGCAGTAACAAAATACTCTCATACGTATGCACAATAAACCGCTTTGTAAAATCTCTCCTTTGCGTTGCCAGGCCATTTCTGTACGATTAGCTTGGTCCCGCTCCCCTTCCCCCCGATTTGCTCTCCCTTAATTATTTTTTGCTGGGTGTAACGTATATACATACATATATGAATTTCACCGAACAGTAACGCGTCGTAGTAGCCTATCATGGATCCTCCTCCTCTTTTTTTCTTCTTGCTTCAACTTTCCAAAAAGAAACAAAACTCTGGCGTTCTTCTCTAGCCCCCCTTAAAAGATATATATATATATCTATTGACAACAACAACAACAGCCAGCAAGAAAGAAAGAAAGAAAGAGAACAAACTCTCAACAAGTTAAACAGAATCCATAAGGCTTTAAGTCAATTAACTTATCCATTTATTTATCAATTGACAGAAAGAAAGAGAGAAAAGGGAACGTTCCAAGACATGTATCATATTCTTTTAGAAGTACTCCAAGTATCATCTTTTACCCCTCCCCCACTAATGAAATTAAACTATTTCCAAAACAAATATATGAACTGCTGATAGATATATGTACAGATAGATATATATATATATCTATTACTTTGACAGATTTGCTTTTTCTTGCAGCAGTGAAAAAGCAATAGAACTTGAAGAAGTTTCACGTCTACTCTTTTCTCTACATATAGTTCGTTAGTTACATATAGTAAATTCTTATTTCTTACAACCAGTTACCTATAAAATATATACCAGTAATATAAAGGAGTAATCAGTTATAATAACTCTTTTAAAGGCAAGCTTACTTTGTTTTCATTTCTCATGCATGCATGTATGCATGCAGAGTCTCTTTTTTTTTATATTTTTATTTTTATTTTTTATTTTTTTTATTTTTTGTCTTCATGAAGAAGTCCCCTTAATTATTTGTACTGTATAAAAAGGATTAAAAAAAAGATAAATAAAATAAAATAGTAAATAGAATACTTCAATTACTTTTCCAATTCTGTTTTAATCCTTATTAAGTTACAGTCAAACCAGAGTTTATTATCTATTTATTTTCTTTAAACCAAAGATAACAACAACAATAATATAGATACGATCAACCAATTATAAACAGAAAATAATGTCTAATATTCCAGAAAATGTTAAAGGTGCAGTTGATGTCGATCCATGGTTAGAACCTTATGCTCAAGTTTTATCAGAAAGAAGATTCTTAGCTGATAAATGGCAATATGATATTAAACATGCAACATCAGATGGTTCCATTCAAAGTTTATCTAAATTTGCAAGAGATTCTTATAAATCTTATGGTTTACATGCTAATCCAACTACAAAAGAAATTGTTTATAAAGAATGGGCTCCAAATGCTCAAAGAGCTTTCTTAGTTGGTGATTTCAATAATTGGAATCCTGAATCTCATGAATTGAAAAATAAGGATAAATACGGTAATTTTTCTATTGTAATTCCAAAGGACTCCAAGACTAATGATTTTGCAATTCCACATGATTCCAAAATTAAAGTTAGATTTATTTTACCTGATGGTTCAGATATTTATAGATTACCTGCTTGGATTACAAGAGCTACTCAACCAAATAAAGAAACTCAAAAACAATTTGGTCCAACTTATGAAGGTAGATTTTGGAATCCACCAAATAAATATACTTTTAAGAATCAAAGACCAAAATTCAATTTATCTAAGGACTCATTAAGAATTTATGAAGCTCATATTGGTATCTCTTCTCCAGAACCAAAAATTGCTACTTATAAAGAATTTACTCAAAATGTTTTACCAAGAATTCAATATTTAGGTTATGATGCTATTCAATTAATGGCCATTATGGAACATGCTTATTATGCTTCATTCGGTTATCAAGTAACAAACTTCTTTGCTGCAAGTTCTCGTTATGGTACTCCAGAAGATCTAAAAGAATTAATCGATACTGCTCATGGTATGGGTATTCTTGTTCTATTAGATGTTGTTCATAGTCATGCTTCTAAGAATGTTGAAGATGGTTTGAATGGTTTCGATGGTTCCGATCATCAATATTTCCATTCCTTAGCAGGTGGTAGGGGTGAGCATCCTTTATGGGATTCAAGATTATTTAACTACGGTAGTTTTGAAGTTCAAAGATTCCTATTAGCTAATTTAGCTTTTTATATCGATATTTATCAATTTGATGGTTTCAGATTTGACGGTGTTACCTCAATGCTATATCTACATCATGGTGTCGGTGCTGGTGGTGCCTTCAGTGGTGACTACAATGAATACTTATCTAAGGAAAGATCTGCTGTCGATCATGAAGCCTTAGCTTACTTGATGATTGCTAACGATTTAGTTCATGAATTATTACCAGATCAAGCTGTAACCATTGCAGAAGATGTCTCAGGTTATCCAACTTTATGTTTACCACGTAATATCGGTGGTGCAGGTTTCGATTATAGATTAGCAATGGCTTTACCTGATATGTGGATTAAATTATTAAAGGAGAAGAAGGATGACGATTGGGATATGGGTTTCATTGTTCATACTTTGACTAATAGAAGATACAAGGAGAAAGTTGTCGCTTACGCTGAATCTCATGACCAAGCTTTAGTCGGTGATAAAACTCTGGCTTTCTGGTTGATGGATGCTGCTATGTACACTGATATGACTGTTCTAAAGGATAACACTCCAGTTATTGATCGTGGTATTGCTTTACATAAGATGATTAGATTATTGACTCATTCATTAGGTGGTGAAGCTTATTTAAACTTCGAAGGTAACGAATTTGGTCATCCAGAATGGTTAGATTTCCCAAATATCAATAATAATGATTCATACCTTTATGCTCGTAGACAATTCAATTTGGTCGATGATCATTTATTACGTTACCAACACTTAAATGATTTCGACAGTGCCATGCAACATTGTGAAATGGAACACCAATGGTTAAACACTCCACAAGCCTATGTCTCCTTGAAACATGAGGTTGACAAAGTTATTGCCTTTGAACGTAATGGCTTGCTATTCATCTTTAATTTCCATCCAACTAATAGTTTCACTGATTACAGAATCGGTGTCGAACAATCAGGTAGTTACAAAATTATTCTAAATTCAGATCGTAGTAAATTTGGTGGTCATGATAGAATTGATGAGGGTACCAAATTTTTCACTACCGATTTAGAATGGAACAATAGAAAGAATTTTATTCAAGTTTATATTCCAAGTAGAGTTGCTCTAGTTTTAGCCTTAGACAAATAGGTAGTAATATAAAGTTTATTTGCTTTGGCAAAACCCTGGTTTGACTAATAAATTTAGACGTATACTTCGCCAAATATTGCAACTTCATGTACCATTATAAACGTTTAGGCAAAAAACATATTTCATTGATCACTAAATTCACTTAGTTCCAAATTCTTATATATCACATAAAAGTCAAATATGTAAATAACTTTTAATAAAAAAAAGATCTTCTGGGAAGATCATTAAAATAGAAAATATCATGTTCCTATAATGACTAGTTTCGTTCATGCATCTAACTTTGGTTATATGGTACACTACATACTGATTGATCGTACGTACAATAAATAAATAAGATATGTAATACAAAAAATAAAATAAATAAATAAGTAACAAGCTGTAGTCTAAATGAGAAGCTCCTATTATGGTCATGGATAACATTAATCAAAATCTTCTAGATCTTCATCTAAATCAGGTAGTGGATATTTCAAAATACACGCTATGCCAGTTAATTTATCCAATTCCTCACCCGAATCATGCAGTGTACTGAAGGTATAAACGTCACCACCATTTCTTTCAACAGCGTCCATTAAATCTAAATATTTCTTTCTTTCCTTAATATTACCTGAATGTAGCATAGTGTCTGTAAGTAATAATGAGTCGATTGCACCTAATTCACTAGCTTTAAACACTTCAGTTTCACCGTACCATGATTTATAGTCATCATCATCCAAATGCTTCAAAAAATCATCCATGACCATAGCTTCCTTGGAATATTTCGTATCACTCAATCTAGAACTATATGCAGGATCCTTTAGAACCTCATTGATACCTTGCATGTAACCTGTAGAACAGTGTGCCACAAGAAACCTGGATCTATTGTTCAAAATAGCGTTATTACGATCCTCATTGGCATACTGTAGTACTTTTTCCATCAGGGTCTTAGCATAGAACCCTGGAGAACAAAGAATAACCATCTTCAATTTATCAAAATCGTAATATTTATTCATAGCATTGTAGATTCCTCTATAGAACTTCTCAGTCTTTTCGTCATATTTCATAATATCTGTACCTCTCTTTTTTTTAGGTAAACTGTATTCAATCTTTTGCTTCAAAATTGTGGATGAGGGGGTAAGGATACAAACATGAGCAATACCTTCTTGCAATGCAACAGCCGCAGTATCAGATTTACCTTCTGGATTACATGCCTCATTAAGTAATTGACGCGAATGCTTGTCGAATGTTTGTTTGATGACAGTGAATGGGTATGAGTAATTGACAGTGAAACTGATAAATTTCCCCACTGGAACTTCCGCATTGGCTCTGCCGGTATCATCCGTGACTGTTTTACCCTTGTATCTTAAGAATTCATCATTTATATCAAACTCGCTAGAGACAACTTGAATCTTAAGTAGGACTAAATCGGTATTTGTTTTCTTAGAATCCTCATCCTTTCTAGTGCTAAATTTCTTCTTAAAGATCAATTCATCTTCTTCATCGATTATTTGATATAGTGTAAATAAATCTTCTTTGTCTTCTGGAAGAAGTGAGATGACTGCACTTTCCTTGTTAACGGAACCCTCTTCTAATTTAAGTATCTTCATCGAATATTTCTATATAGGTATGCTTCTCTTTGAAATTGGAATCTTCTGTTAATCTTTCTCAGACAATTGTAGTAGATATGGAGTAGATATAAGTTAACATTTCTTCATATGTTTGAATTTAATTGTAGTTGTTGCAGCTGTAGTTCGCTTGTTATGTCGGTTGTGGTGAAAATTTCACTTTTTTTTTCCTTGCTGTGCAGCTATCTACTTCATCACAGACGATGGATAAAATAAAGAACATTATCGAATCAAAAAGAAACTGCTAACAACTGACTTAGGGAATTTAGACATCGACAGACTTATTATTCATGTCTGTGATAATAGGGTGACTAATGTAGGTGACCTTTCTGGTTGTCCGTTGACTGAACGTACGCAGGTGCCAGCGTAGTTATCTAGAGAATAAAATAATGCTGCGGATGAACCTTCTAAATATGCTTTTCGTATTATCTAAAGTAAGGCCAAAATAATACACACTTCTGCATAGTACCTGTTATATTTCGAATTTTCAAGATTAGTTAGTTTACTACTAGAATGATTATTTCATTTTGTGACTGACAAATTGCGATATATATTAAGGCACCAATACATAGAAGCCAAATTATATTTGTCATGATTGTAGTACCTTTTATTTGATTATATTAAGGTTAGAATTATTGTACGTGTTTCTTAGTCATGAATTCTGAAGACAAATTGAAGATTTTGAAAAGTCGAACAATTCCAACGAGCTGAATACAAACAGAAGATTTAGGGTATTGTTATGACTCCAAAATCATAGATTCACAACAGAATATGTTATTGAGAGATGCTATACATAGATATACATATTTTACAAAATATTGTAATGTCCTGTTATGTTCTATAGAATAACATTATTTTAACTTAATGCAATGTTATTATTTTGCAGCGCTATACTTTTTCTTACCAATATCTAATGGAATATACTTATACTTAACCATATGTTGAATTTGTCTTCTCATTGTCAATAAGAATAACATAATGAAATACACCAGTAAAATAGGCCAGTATACTGGGATATCAAAAATTGAGAATAGGGTAGCCAATAAAGATGCCGCAGTAGCTCTGAATGCATTATGCCAAAATTTGAACTCCGGTAATCTTCTGATAAATGGACGGAATTCCTCTGTTCTTTCACCTGCTTCTAACTCTTGGTTGGCTTCATCTTGCTCAATAGTCATATCAAACTTAGGTGTCAAGAATGCTAAGAATTGACTTAGCAAGTATATACCTAGAGCATAACAGACAACGTACCAACCTTGTGACATAACGATACGTAAAATGAAAATTACAATCATCACGCCCAATCCCATCCATCTTTCTTTAGTGTGGGGTGTTACTTTATCCATATAAAATTGGTAGTGTGCCTTAACCTTTTCATAATTTTTCATGACTGGGTTCGAGTTGGCACCAGCAAATGGCCCTTCATCTTCGGTGAAATCCATTTTAATTGTTTTTATTGACGATCTATATCTCTATCAAATATTAATAATGGGGCTTCTGGATTGAGTTGTGTCTCTAATACTCTTTTTGTGGTGAGGTTGTTAATATTGAATTGTGGTACGTGTCTCGAGCCCACATTGAAACGCATTCAAACAACATTGTTCTCATATTTTTTTTTTTCAAGTTCATTTTTCTGCGGCTCGACCTTTCGCGAATTGTACGCGTATAAAATATTTCGCTACGCCTCTCCAAATTAAACATAAAATATATATTGGATATTCGTATTTTTGGTGCGCCTTCTACAAGTAAATATTATTGTAACAACTTATGATCCCTTGCACGAAAGCAATTATGATCGAGAATGATGTTTATTTCTTAGAGCAATCATAGTATGCTCATATTATCTGCATGTAAGAGGTAAGTCCATTTCTGACTAGTGAATATACCATGCCGATCATTTATCTGTTCAGAAAATGAAATTGATGCAATTATGTAAAGATAATGATTCGTCTTAAACATTCTTCCGATTCTGGGTATTCGTATTTCACTAAAATCTGTGCAGATTCGGAAAGTTTTTATTTCAAGAATGTTTAAAGTGATACTTAAAACACTATGTTGAAAATGATTTATTTTAATCGCACAATAACACAACATCCGTTTGTAGCTAAAGCATTATCTATTATATTACGCTAAATCTTACTTAATATGACACAGGAAAGCAACAACGATTGAGAATCAGGTGGAGCATCTCTTATTTCTAAAAAGTTATATATATATATTTTGATCTCCAAATAAAACAAAATATGTGAACCTTTCCTGTCGAATACAGTTGTTTTTGTGTTGTTCGTTAGTCTGCAGACATATTCCGCACAGATAGAGATAAATATACTTAGTGAACCTTTAACGAAAAAAAAAATTAGTGTACGCCTTTTGTAAGATTATACAATTTATGAACAGCATTTCGGAACGCGTACACAAATAGATATTTTAAAAAAGAGAAAATTTATAACTTAAAAAATAACTTTATCATGTGATCATTCACGCCCTAATATATTATTCGAAATATAATGAAGATGTCTCTGTTGGAAATATGATGAGGTACATTTTGTGATACTTCAACTTGTTTTTAAGAACTGTTAGAGAAGAGTAACCACATTTTTTGAAATATTCCATGTCCTCGTTAAGTTTACTCATCACATTCAAGATAGTGTGTATGAGATAGATATATCTTTTCATATAGACCGGCAATTCAAGAGCACAGTATTAACCAGAGAGTTCTTTTTATGTTGTGTATTTGGGACTTTCTTTACTGCATACATGGTTAATACTAATGGGTTCGATATTCGAAAGTTGAAATACTTTTTACTTTCCTATTTGTCTAGGTGCACATATTATATAACCTTGCAAAGTACATTATGAGATTCTAAGTTTCCATGTACATATTATAGTCACATACCGCTATAACTACTGAAGTGCAACCAAATACGATGATGTGTAATAGCGTGACACCAACAGTACCTGATTACCATTATATTATACAATACCCCCCCCCCAATTCCTACAATCCGCCTGACTCAATGGCTAAGTCTAACCTTTTCCGTCCCAGTGTCCATTCAACAGGTATCATTTAAAAATGCCAGCTAAATAAGCGAACAATCGGCTACTTTTTATGAGCTTATGTTCTGTTCTCATATATCAAAATTTACTACTGTATAGTTTAATTTCTTCTTTAAAGTATTATGCCAATTAATTCTGACACAAATATTGACGCACACAGAGATATAAGGTACATCTATCATATGAAAATTCACGACTATTCATGGACCGTTTATGCGCTCTTAATTTTCTATAAGGCTAAGAATTTTGGAGGTTCTTTTTCAGGATGTATTATAATCTATTATATGTCTTATCAAAAGGAAAATCTTACCTATTTGTATTTTAGCGGATAAACTTACTAATTCTTAATTATGTGAAACGCTCTTATCACAAATACGCTTCAAAAAGAGGTCTGAGATTTAGTATATCGGAAAAGATTAATTAGACACTTGATGGTTTTTGGACGTTATGTACATGATTGAAAGTAGTATACATCGTACCTCCTATTTTTGTTTCCCTTAGAATTGTTGATCGAGATGCCAACAAGAGCTCCCATCCGGATCACATTTGGTAACCTATGCTAATATGTGCGCAACATACTATTACAAAAACTGTTCATTGTCCTACTAAATTTAGTCTTTAAAAAACACAACTGTTGTGCAATTTTATAACCTATATCATTTAGTATTAAGCAAATTCAATTAATATATAAATATGTTTGATATAACAATAAGAGACACTTACAAATAACTGTATTTGTTGGGTATAATTTTTACAGATGTTAGGACTGAAATCGTATTATAAGTGTGTAAAAATAGTGGTATTTATGTAGTTTTGAGAACTTCTAGAGTAGTTCACATAGTTTTGCGATAGAAAAAGTGAAAGGGTTTGCTGTTCCCATTTTTTTGACCAGTATATCACTTTGTACGTAATTTTCTGTCGGGGTTTGAGAAAGCGAGTTTCGGATTCTTTCGGTGGACATGGTTAAACAAAGATAACTAATAACTGCTACTGGGGACAGACTAAAAAGTAAGTCTAGAAGAATTAGCAGCTCGGAAGAAGAAGTTCCATTAAGATATACCGTTAATAAGGTTATAATTATTTTATACTCCAGTAATCGAAACTAAATAACACATTTTTAAGCTGCCATTTGTGGGAAATGCTAACAGGAATTATCCCTTTTAAGTTAAGTAAGCCTGGGTTTCTTTTCACCCAGATTCGTACAGCCACCAAGAGAGCAGCGGGTTCCCGTACCTCTATGAAGGATTCGGCGGGTCGTAGACTTGGTCCAAAGAAGTACAATGGACAGGAAGTGAAGACTGGACAAATTATCATGCGTCAACGTGGGACAAAGTTTTTTCCTGGTGAATACGTAGGCATAGGTAAAGATCATACTTTATTTGCATTGGAACCAGGTTTTGTAAAGTACTATTTGGATCCATTTCACCCAAAACGTAAGTTCATCGGTGTTTCTCTGAGCAGAGATGCAACACTGCCAACTAACCATTTTGATCCCACTCCAAGGAGATTTGGGCATACTTTATTAGATAACGCTAAAGCAGCAGAGAAAGAAGAGGGTGCGTTGCACAGAAAGGAATATTTAGCTTCTGAAGGTATTAAGAAAGAAATGGATGCGCGTAGAGAAAGAAGAACCACATTGAAAAAGGAATATGCCAAGTTATTGAAAAAATTAAAAATTGATGTCAGTGAAACGGATATTGCAACAGATTACTTAGTTCGTTTGAGAAGTTGCTTAAGAAATGGATTTTTATTGGGAGATGCCCAGTTTTATTCCAAGAGGTATATTGAGATGGAATATCAATTGAGGGCCGAGAAGGAAAACTTAGACAGTGCATTAATCGGATCTAAACTTGAAGAAATTGAAGCCATAACTTCTTTATTGAATTCTTCTGTATCATTTAGTAACAAGTTTGACCTAGGTTCTTTTATGAGTGAAAGTGAAAAGTTAGAAGCTAGGGCTGATTTGGTGAAGCAACTTAAGGAAGTTCGTAGTAATCTTTCTAACAAAAAAGATGTCAAAAAGTTGAGAGGTCTTTTTGATGGAGCAAGTAAATATTTAAGTTTGTCAGATGAGGTTCACTTACGTAGGATATACCTAAAGCCAATTTTGCCTGAATCATTAGGTGGCGAATCTCAAGTTGTCAAACCTCGTGAAAATGATACTGCCAAGAGTAAGAGCAAGAAGTCGGTTGTTTTCAAAAGGTTTAATTATGAAACCTCCAAGATCGAGGAACTTTCCAGAGATAAGAGAGCATTTTTGAGTAAGCTATGATTAATACCTTGATTTACATAGACATGCGCATTTGTCGGTGTTGTTTACTAGAGTCATGTATATAAATTAGACAATTTTTCGACGCGTATATAACATCATATAAATAAAAACTATTTGAGATATTCTGATACGAACATTACATAACCTTACAGCTTGTAATACCACCGAATCGGGTATTCATGATATTTTAGAAAATCGGGAAGATTATGTGTTTTATGTACGTATGCAGTATATTAGGCATATGAAAATGTACGTGCGTGTGTGTGTGTTTGTAAGTGTATATATATATATGTATATATGTGTGGCTGTGTGGCTGTGTATATAGGATAATGGAAGGTTATGAATTTTCATCTTGTGTTTTAGTGAGAATTGCAATTTTGCATTAAGAGAATGTGTTGAACTTGTACGATTATCATTTCTACGACTGTAAACAATTGAACAAAATTGTGCTGAATGTTTCCTGTGTTGTGGCTGAAGGGTGATATCAGAAAGACCATCATTGAGTTTGCCGACTAGGATTGCTAATCCTCGACGTTAGCACAGTTAACAGTTCCGACTGCAAATCTTTAGGTGTAGTTGAAACAAGTCCTCTGATACCCTACTCGCCGTTCTTAATAAGAAAAACAAACTAGAATGCATATATTTCTTCATTTGGTATTTAATGTTTTCTAGTCTCCGTATTCTTGTTGTTTTGTCTTCCTTCTTGGAATATGAGACCTTACTTTAAATTGTAAGATGCATCTTCAATTCATATATGATTATTCCATAGGGAATTCAAACGGCCGTGTCCTTGATTGCTCATTAACAAGTTTGCGGTAATTATAACAGCTCTTCATCAATTGAAGGTTCGTTCATAAATATGAAGAGGTTAATTATACTCCGGTAAAGTAAAGCAAGAAAAAGTATATGATACTTGGTTGATTATTAGTGTATTATTCTCAATATTATATTATTAATTATGATTAATTGTATTTATAATTATTTTAGGTGTAGTGTAATATGCTTCGTAGTTTTATAATTATGATTGTTAATGTATTGTCGTTAATAAAAAAAATGTGAAATTTGGAATGTATAATAATGCTGCTCGTTTAGTCATTTCTATGCTTTTAATGAATTTTCTATTTGGTCGTTATTGCTTCCTGTAATTTTCTGTAGGTATGTAAAGAAGAAAAAAAAAGAGGAAAAAATCAAAGTGCTATATGATATTGCTATTGTTTTCTGAAGATCAAGTACTGAATGTGATAAATGAAATTGAGAATAGCTGTGATGAGCTACTTTTGATTAGTGATTTAACTAGAAAATGTAACAGCCTTAGGATCTAATGGTCTTCCATCAGAGGCAATGTCATTATCATCGAATTTTCTCTCGGTAAAGATTAATCTAGCCTTATCAAAGCTAACATTTTCGGAGACCATAATATCTCTGATTAATTTCTTTGATTCATCATCTAGCCCAGCTCTTGGGTCATCTCTATTATGAGTAATGATATCAAAGTTGGAAGAATGGAGTCCACTTTCTAAATCATCCGCAAATCCATTGTTTAGATCCGCAGGTCCACCTAGACTCCGTACTCTTGTGTTAATTTCATGGAATTTATATGAAAGACGATCTCTCCTACTCACTATTAGATATAGTATAATGATTGAAAGCATAACCCAAAAAAGTAGTTTTAAATGTAAAAATTCTATAGCCATTATTAGTTGGTTGTTTTATTGTGTACGTCTGTCAATATCTGCCTGTCTTTGTTTGATCTTATTTTTTAAAGAATGATTAAAAAACAATTCACTTAAAAGCAAAGAATCACTACTTCCAAAAGTATATGTGAGCTTATAAGTGATGGTATTTCATTCAATCACTCCTTATATAATCCAGGAAATTGTCTATTAATATTAGGTGACAAATGACTTATACCATGTCGAAGTGGACAATAGTCAGCGCCGGCCCTTTGAGGACTTTTTGATTTCTTTTTTTTTTCACAAATTTCCGGTGGCCGTGGGACAATTATACGGGGTGATGGCGGAGGCGGAACTTGGTTTGGGCCATATAGGGCTTTAAGTGCTTGTGACAAAATATAAGGGGTGTGGGAAATCCGAATATGGCTGTAGAAACAGGGCATCTGATTTTGGGGTATTTACAATAAAGAAACAAAGTAAAATAAGGGCCTGGGAGAAATTTTGGGGAGCGAAAGTGTTAGTCCAGATTGTTTTACAGTTACTTATCAACTGATAGAAACAGATTTCGATTGGATCACAAGATATAACAGAATAGCAGTCTTGGTTGTAAAGTTATTTAGTATAGAAGAATCCCACGATTACAAAAATTCCTTAGTTAATTAATTTGTAGGATGTTTGCATTCCATGTCATATATATGTTTATTTACAGGAGAAAGTTTATGGCACTACAATTCTTTCAAGTATTGGAAATATTTACACAAATAAATTCAGGGACGACTACTTTTGAAATGTTTCTAAAATGTTTCTAACCTACCCGATAAAGAATCTTTTTTCTTTTATGTTGGCATATCTGTATCAGTAAAAAAGAGTGCTAAATAATACAATTTCCCATCTCAAAATATGACACGGACCTCCAGAATTCAATAGATAGTTGAATGGTCTCTACACAAGACTTATGTATATAAAATACATTAAGAATGATACCTGGATATAGCAATATATTTAGATATAATTTGCTGACTTTGACGAGCAACATTTTCACTTATTATTAAAACTTTTATTATTTGTCGATATTTCTAGGTGGATATTGTACTTATTACAAAGAAGGGCATTAACAACTTACGATAAATTCCAGGGTTGGTTAAATATACCAGAATTTTTCACTGGGACAAAAATGGGAAATCAGGGTGAAGGTATGTTACAAGAGGCTTGGTATATTTTGTCGGTTGTCCCTTGTTTTTACAATAGACATACACACATGTCCATTCTGTGTTTAAGATTATGTAATGCGTAGTTAGTAGAGTGTAATTTTTCTGCGGTACATTCTCAGTTGTCTTTTGATTCTCATCTCGTTCAGGTTTTATGCGAAACTCTCTCTGCGAAATTAAATACAAAAAATAGGTAATAATGATGTCCATAATACGGTAATTTACTATTGCAGTAATTTTCTTTACCGTTTAACATTTTTCCGTAAATTTTAGTTGAAAAAGAATTAACAAATTTTTGAAATTATATTTCCCGCTCCTTCAAGCGTTTTAGTGCATAATCAGGAACTGAATCAGATGGTACAGAACATCTATTTAAAAAAGAAATCTCTTGTACGATGAAACCATTTTCTTTACTGAAATAATTAAGGAAACAATACTTAAAGAGATGAATAAAGTTGCAAGTAACATAAATCAGCAATTTCATGAAAATTCGGTCCGTTTTCTTAATTGTTTCTAGCTTTTCAAATTCATTCATTCGTTGATATTTAGCCACTTTACTCTTGTGATGCGATCAAACACTCTGCAGTTGCTTCTGAGAATCGGAGTCAGGACCTCCTTTTTTTACACTTTTCGTTGTGTCATAATATAAGGATTCTCATATCTGTCAAATAAGAAGGCATCGGCAATTCTTTCCGGAGAAACATATTTGGATCAAGTATTGTTTTAGTGGTCATTGCTGTCTTCTATGATTTCCGAGATTCTCCATCTCCCAATGAATAAAATCTAAGTAGACACTTCATAGCCTCGCCTCAAAGATATGGCTAACTTATAATAGTTAGGTGATTACTCTCGGTCGATACATGGCAAAATGGTGATGTGGTAGGCGAAGCTTCTTCTTCTTTTTTCACCGGTTTCTCTATTTAAGGTATATGTTAATAATTATGAAAAAAACTGTATCTGAATAAGGGGCTGTTTCAGCAACAAATAAAATGTAATAATTTTTGCGGGTTATTCTTTACTTATTATTTTAGATATATTTTGATGATCCAAAACAATACAAAAAAGAAATTCTGAATGATGTAAGGGAATTTGATAACAATATGCCAATACAAGAGGAGGTAGGATTTTTATCTTATTTAGATGTTTGCTAAAATTAGAATAGAACAACGTATTTCGCTCATTCATATTCAATTTAAACAGATGAGATAAAAAAGTCTTCAAACGGTTCATCTGAATCACGAACAGTACTGCAGATAAGAACAACTATGGCAAGGAAATAGATCGGTCTTTCATATTAATATTGAAATGTGGCTGAAAATTTAAAAAAAAAAAAAGAAGATTGGTTTTGCGATTTGTGAACTGCTATTTATTTGTCTGCACATATATATAGAACTTTTCGTCGACAAATTAATCTAGTCAATAGATCGAAGGACATTTCGTAGAATACCAATCTTAAACTTTACCACGCCCCCCTTCATATTTCAGTAAATCAGTTGCAACAGCAATTATGAACATCGTAATCTTGACATAGTATAACGATACATATTCGTACAGTCAATTTGTTCTTCGTTACATATATATGTAGTTCGTTCAGAATGTTTTCCACGTTTATAATGGTTAGTTACTTCAAAAATATCATTGGTTAGAAGAAATAACGTCTCAATTATAAAAATGTATCTGTATTGAGTTATATTAATGTTTATTTCGTTTATATATTCAAACATTAATTTGATGCATGTTTAATTGAGCAAAAATTAATACTTAGTGGGTTCGCTCAGTTCATTACTTTTTTGTCATATGATTTACATCTACCCTATAAGTCCCTACTTTAAACGAGTAATGACCGAATAAACGATACAGTTCGTAGAGTATCAAAGGAGGGATGCTTTAACAGTGAAGCATTTAAAAAATGATATAATAAATCCGATACCTGTTAGGAATGGTTACAATAAGAAAGAGATGCTAATGGACATGTAATAGCAAACTTTTGTCATAATATATACTGTGAGTCGTATTGAAACGTATAACCTTCACATATGTGAAGTTCAACGACTGATAGTAGATAACAGTAACTAGCAATGTCTTATTTTAAGTAACATAAATAAAAATGTGTTACCAGCTGTATGTAAGCTTCTAATAATAACATTGTTTTTTCTTATTATTATATAATACAAACTATATCGGATCTTAATTTGTTAAAAAAAATATCGATGACAAATAAGGATTTGATCTATTTCCATTTTTGAATACGTAGGTACACCAAACCTTATTTTCATCTTTTATTTTCTCAGTCTCGCATATATTTCTCTTTCACTAATATTAATCACCTTTTAACCGCGTAAGAAATGTTTAATTCACAATCACCATAATTATATTTGTTTAATCTTTCTATACAAATATCGGCATCATCGACATTTTCATATTCAACAACAGCAATACCGGTTGGTTTACCATCAGTAGTTTTTCTTAATTCCGCATTCTTTAATTTACCAATAGTTTCAAATAGGTCGAATAAATCCTTTCTATCCGTTGATTCTGGTAAATTACTGCAGTAAACGTAGTTGGTACGTGGACCGTCAGCTTCATAACCCTCAGTACTGAAAGTTGGACCATATGGTGTGCTATCTTGATTACTATTATTTGCGCCTCTGTTATCACCTTCAGATGGAGGACCGCTAATCTTCCCTGCTTTAGCGGTTAGAACATTTCCTTCTATTTGATAACCGTTATATCTTTTAATTGCATCATCCATGTTGCTCTGAGAAGTTAGAACAACTTTACCAACACCAGTTGAATAACCACTTTGATCTAGTTCAACATCGGCCCTTATAACAGTACCACATTCTTTGAACATATCCTTCAAAGCTTGCCAGTTAATTGAACGAGGTAAATTCTCAACAATGACTTCATAAGAAGGTAATCTTTGCCTCTGTCTTTGAGATTGTTGTCTGTCATCATTTGATCTTCTCTGTTGCCCGTTTCTGCCTGCACTTCTATCACGACCATTATCTGGTGGTGGATTATCTTGTCTAACAAAGATTGGACGGTCCATGAATTGTGAACTATCGAATTTCCGGATAGCTTCATCGACATCTTGTGGGTTTGTATATTCGACAGTACCCATACCTCTATGATGACCTCTTGAAGTAATAATATCAGCACGAACAACTTCACCGACCGATGAGAAGAAATCTCTCAAATCATCTGGTGTACAATCATAAGTCAAGTTACCAACGAACACACTATTGGCATAATTTCTATTTACTTTTTCATCATAGGTACTATCTAATTCTCTAGCTAAAACTGGGCCGTAATCACCCTTTTGACTATATCTGTTTTGTCTTCTATCGTTATCATAGCCCCTTCCAGAACGTCCACGATTGTAATCATTACGGCCGCCATATCTACTATTGTCGCTATTATTGTATCTACCATCGCGGTAGTCATTGCCGTTATTATATCTGGAATTACGATCTCTATCGTTTCTTCCATATGAATCGTTATTTCTTCTTCTTCTATCATTACCTCCTCTTCTATCATTGCCTCCTCTTCTATCATCACGGTATGAATTACTGTAGTTATCATTGTTGTAACTGCCACCACCATTGCTATTACGGCGGACAGGGGATCTTGATCTTCCTCTATTGTTCTATATTGAAATAATAATGATGATTTGGAAGTATTTACAATTTGATGAATACTTATTCCTGAGATAATTTTCAAAATTGATTAACTGCTTTCATCTAGTCAATAATTATATCTGGAATGAAGTAAAATAATCATAAAAACGAAACAAATAACAAAAAAACAAAGCGAATGTTAGTGAAATGGTCAATAGAAAATACCTTATTATATCATAAAAGCAAAAATTAACGTCAATATTGAAGATAACAAAAAGCGAACACATATAGTGCGAAAGTAATCAATATATTTCTCTTTGTAAATATCTTCTCCAAAACCTACGATTGGTAAAACCATTACAATAAATAAAATTGACCTTAAAATAGCCTTAAATGAACGATTGCCATTTAATACCGTCATATTATTCAATTACGTAATGTAAATGAAATCACATATCGGAACTTTAGGAGCAAACCTTAAAGGAAGTTAATAAATATAATGTTATGAGCTACATACGTATTCGGGATTTCTTTCGGATTCAGACATTTTCTAGGGTATAATTCAATATTTTATTATTAACTACTATAATCTAGATTCCTAAATATAATAATTATTTAATTATAAATAGGTTGTAATAAGAACAACTGAGGTAGATAACAAAAATTCAAAGTAATCTTCTTTTAGTGGCTATGGTCTTTTACTATTCAACTATGTTATAACTTGCCAATTTCCTTTCCTAGATTGATCCTGTCTGTCAAACCAAATTCTAGATTGATTAAGTTCCTCAATGAAATTAATTGTTCAGTTTCTTTGTTTTCCACTAAAATTTTCGTCAATTTTTCGCAATTTTTCTGTTACAATTTATCGTTAGATACTTTCTCTGCTTTGCTTTTGTCTGCTACTGACAGAAGTGCACGCGGTCATTATCAATACAAAAGGCGCAGTCAAAGGCGGTGACAACTTCAAGAGAAAAATGATAATTTGAGCGCGCAAGAAGAAAAGTTGCCAAAAGGAGAAGAACTTTGAAGATCCGAATAATCCTCTTCGTCTGCTTCTGCTGTTTTTTTACTTCTTCTTTGGTTACTTTTGTTTGACGTGCGGTAGCAATATCATGCTATACGAACATTTACATGGAGTCACCTACGTACATCAAGGAAAGATTGTTAAATTATGTCCTTGGTAGTATATAGCCCATCAGGAGTTATGAGTTGTTGCTGCTGCTGATCATAGTCTGAATTGTAAATGTTGTGCAGAAATAAATTCATTAGTCACTTCCGTAATATATATAAAAGCAGGAGTAAGGTCACAAAACTATTTGCATATTAAATAATTGCCACTGGAAGAAGGAACTGACCGAGACTTGTATATAACCATTATGTATAACGTCCACCAACGGCAAAGGCCGGACGAAACGAATGAGCAACTAGATGTCACAATATCTACCATTTATATTATTGATTCTTCAGGATTTTTTTTTTGCTTTTTTTAAATATACTCTAAGGCTACTAAATATATAAAGTTGCTATTCACCTTTGAAACTTATTTCTTTCAAAGTTTCCATAGCCAGAAAATAATAACTGAAGATCCTTTCAATTAAATGAACAATTTTAATTATAATGCAAAATACTTTATCTACAGTTTAAAACATTTTATCTATCTATCTATATATCTATTTACAATAATTTATCCTGTTCGTTATTCTTTTCAGTTAGAATGTAATGAATGGATTCATACATTCCAAGGAAAATCGCACCACCTGCACTAATCCACATAGTTCTTGGACCGATCCCACTTAGAAATACTAACGCACCTTCTTCATGTAAAATATTACGTATCATTGTCACTGTACTTATCTGTGTGTTGTTTAACATTATTCTCGTCTTTATGAAATCCAAAGGCGTAGTTGCAGCTGCTGCTATACCACCTGCAACTGAACCACAGATGGCACCTTTCCAAGGTACTAATATCTCACTGCCCTCTGTTTGTCTCCATCTTTTTTTCATATATTCATATAATGGGAATTGTATACATGTGAAGGGAATTTCACGCATTATAGTAGTTGACCAACCTCTATACAAATTCTTCCTAATACCCTCCCCATTACCGTTTTGTAATATGATTTTCAAAGTTTGATAAGAGGAATGACTTGCACTTGTTTGGGTACGTTGTTTTATCACTTCCGCTGGAACTCTAACTAAACAGGCTGCAATTTCACCTAATGTAGAAGCAAACATGTGAGTCATTGTATCGACAAGTTGTTCTGATGAATCCTTACCAACAACTTGTTTAATGTAAGGCCTTGAGTGAATCTTCATAGTATCATATGTAGCAAAAAATAAGGATGCACCTGGAGCAGATGCTACAATTGCACTACCAACACCTCTATAAATATTATGATATCCACCATTGTGGAAAAATCCACCTTTAGCCTGTAATCTTGTCTTTATTGTATCAATTGGGAAAAATACTAAATCGGTAGATGTACCTGCTGCTGCCCCACTCAGTAGTGATATCATAAAGGAACTTCCGATCATTTTGATGTTCCAATTTGTTCTTTAAATAACGTCTGGGCTAATTACAAATTATATGTAATATATCTCTCCTTATAGTTGAAGGATGGACTTGTTCAATAAAGAAAAAAGGTGAAGTAAATGCTGTTTTATGCTGATATTTTCAATAATTATCCAGTTTCAAATTCCTTTTGGTACCGACGATTAAAATAAACAAATGTAAATGGATTCTATTTCTTCCTTTTTTAATCACTCCTGATATACAGCGGAGTATTTACTAAGGTACTAAACACAAGAAAACAGGTAATCGCTTCTTGCTCTTACGAATACTTGAATGTTATATTCAAATCAGAGAGTGCCATTGGAATCAGTTCCTTAATTTTGAAATATTTTGTCGAGCAGCTTTGTCGCTCCCGAAGAGAAAACAGAATAAAAGAAGAAAAGACTGTACGAAGCAGTCGTAGAAATTAATAGACGGCTGTTCATAAAAATGACAATTTCCGAGTCCTCGGTAAAAAGCTTTATTATCTCAATTAAATATTACATTTTATGTTAGTGACAGTGTGTCATTTTCGAGAATCTTGTGGTTATCAATATATCATATTAGTCAACTTTGTACATCCCTCTATACTACACTTGTCTAAAACAAATTATTCGTTAAATTCTATTACTTTTGTGAGCAGGTTTATATTTGGGACAGGCTTAGTTTCCTAAGTATTCATAATTTTCTGTTTGTTTATAGGTCAATAATGTTTAACAGAAATGAAATAATGACAACATTCTTCTTCTGTTCACGAGTACAGTGTAATCAGGTAGATTTACTGATAAATAAAAGGAAATAGTAGCTAAGAAAATTCTGTCACACAGGAAAAGAAGTCTCAGGTTAGATCGCGGTACCACATTTTCTCAAAGTTATTTTTAAAGGAATTAATTTTCAAAATTGAATATATGGGACCAACATTTTAATCACTTACCGTATTCTTAAAATTTTACCTTGTCATTTTATTTTATCTCATTATTGAGCAATCACGACGTGGTACACTTTACCTGCTGTGTACAGAGTAATGAAATGTGACGTAGTAGCTATGAATTAAGATAAGAATATTAAGGTTTCGTAATTGTTATTGTATATTATTTTCCAATTTCCCATTACAATGACAACATGATATTATGTTTCTATTCAGCCCAGCAGACAACCCAACCACAACCACATTCATTAAATTTTATTTGTTCTATCGTTACAAATTAAAAAGATAGTAAATGTTTGTCAAGTGTCACCGTTATTGTCTACTATAATAAAGTAAAGAGTAACCTGTAGCGGTCTTTTTATTTTTATATGTAACCCTGATGTCTCAGAGTTATTTTATTAATACCCGGAGGTGAAAATAATAATAATCCAAAACAATAGGCTACTATAAAAAGACCCTCATAATAGCATTGCGTAGTAACAATCTACAGATATGTCTCAATTATAAATAAGATAAAGGTCATAATTGTAATAAAAATACATAATAAAGTCATAATAGAGGGCCGTTGACTGATATACTGCCTGATGAATTCTACTTTAATATTCTCCATGATATCAAGCATTGTATAGTTCCAGGAAAAATAAACAAAACATTTGGGATTAGACTGTTTGGGTTACTATTTCCACAATGGGTTAAAAATACCTTCACTCTGGAATATCATTCTCAGTTTCATGTGTAGAACTACTAAGATTAACAACATACTTCACAGCAGTTACCACATTAAAACTTTACTTTCAAAGAAAATAATATTTCCATCAAATGGTTGACACATAACAAGTCATAAACTTAACTATAGTACCAAGCCACTTAATTACACAATAAAAGTGATTGTTCGACTAACAATCATTTTTTTTTGGAGAGATATTTCGGAAAAATAAGAGTAAAGATATTTATACGGCAGGTCGTCTGCGGAATAACTTCTATGGGAAAAACTGGAGTAATTACAGAGATTGTAGCAAGAGTTGATTGGAAACAAAAGAGTGATGAGAAGGAGAGAAGGTAATGTATCCGACAAGCATCACTACAGCTGTTCTAACATAATTTTAAGTTAACTGACAAGAATGGGGCACCTGTGGATTAACTCTGAATGTCCATTGTTCCATCAGAGTGCAGTAAGTTAGAAGTGGCTTTTTAAATGTAGCGTCATAGTCATATGCAGAATTGATTGATTCCCATGAGTTTTAAAGGAAATATTAAATATGACAATAACACATGGGGATATAAAAGATATGACAATGCTTTGTATTTGGTAAGAGGAAGAGTTCCTAATGGAGCAATTTTCTTTTTGCCCACCTGCCTTGGAGTAGCCTAATTAAATTAAGCATTTATTTCGACTAGCGAAGTCTTTCAGGTGGACGTCACTTTAAATTATTGGAAGTGTTTACGAAGATTTGGGGGATTGTAAAATATATAATTTTTCTTCTTGCTACATAGATATATAACTTTTTAAGTTAATCACTAATCGATCCAAAGAAAGCTTTTGTCTTGACTAACTATATTTTATTTATTTTTCGTGTTATCATACTACATATAAAATGCTGCGTTGCTAAGATTATCCATATATATTTCTTACTTTCTTTCAAGAGGTAAAAATCAACTGAACTCAGACGTCTTTTAAGTTTCACTTATATTAATTATCAAGAAAAGCAATTAAACAGAAGAATCAGTGTTATAGTTCTCAATCGGAATGTTCAAATACGAAAAGAAAATGTGTGACACTATCAAAACAATTGTACAGTCAGCGAATCTGAAAGCGATTTAGTAAAATTAAAAATTCTGAATAAGGAATTCAACAGTTTTACAGATGATAAAAAACAATTGAAAAGTAATAACATAATAGAAGCCAATCATATATTCTTGAAGTTACTTCTTGCGGAATAGAAACTATAGTAGTTGAACAATTGGAGACATCTTTGTTTATTAGGTATTTCTTTCTAAAAATGAAAAAAACGGGAAATAGTCATCTAGTAAACAATACCGTTACATTACAGACATATATGTATCTCGATGTCAGAATTTTAGATATATTGTTCTTAGACAATGACTCTAGTTAACTATTCTTTAACAAAATTAAATAAGGTATAAAAATCCGTTTTTTTTTGAAAAACTGATCAATTGTTCTGATGCACATAAAACAACATAATAATAAGAAAATTTGAAGATCGCTTAAGACACATATTGTATGTCAATGAGCGGTTTTCTGAATTAGAACAACACGTTTCTTTCGATGATATTTAAGGATGGCAGTGTTGTTTTTCGTTTCCGCGCAGATATTATCCTCTAGATCATGAATCTGATTGTTTTCGCGACACATGGAATCATAGTAGAACATTCACATAATACGCCACTGTTATTAAGTTGCATGCCATGATACCTAACTGAATTAACCAGTAAATCATAAATATCTGCAACGATTGATTGCGTAGACCTCAAATTTTGTGCGGCATATTAAGAAGAAGGAAAACAAAATGCAGAAGAGTTTATTGAAACCAATTAACTTTCCAGAAGTGTGAAACAAATGCACGGCCAATTATTATTTTTTAGGGACTCTTAACTATTTAAAAATGTCGACGATCCAAGATATCAAGAAACACTTACGTGTTCTATATTGTTCGATATCGAATATGCTACCATTCTAATGTGGTTAACAATTATATATCCAAAACCAAGACTACAATGATCGGATTAGGGACTCAATACATTGCAAACCAATATGTTATACAAAATTAATAAACGAAAAACAGTGATGAAAGGGTTACTAGTTATAAATTCCTCTGATGCTATCTTTTCATCAAAATTATTCTTAAAAAGAAAATGTGATGTTTATTTCTTTCGGATAGAAACGGTCTCAGACAACTATTCGAAACTGTGGATCATCACCATGTCCACCAAAAAAACATAAGTAAAGTATTTTGACAAAAGTCGCAGCAACACAAACTTTATACTTATATATTATCAAGCTTGCTCACGTTAAAATCTAAGGAGAGCTATTGTATTACTTTAAGGAAATATAAAATTTATCGGAGAAGATCAAAGAAAGACAGATCGAGAAAATTTTAAATATATTTCTTATCTTATTAGCGATACTTTTCAGAAGATCGTTTATAGAAATCTTTTGTCAATTCATACAACATTCTACTAAGAAGCATGTGTAAAACTATTTCAGCTAATATAGAATTCCGTACATAGATACAGAGAACAATTAAAAAAATAAAGAACAACTGACAGAAAATAATAACATTCTATTCTCGATAACATACATGTCTCAATTTGGATGTAATCTAACTTCTTTCATGAACCCCTCTTCACCTGATGATCTGTTTTCGGTATTCAAAATTAGGGCTTTTTTCAGTTACGTCACCATCGCTACAAGGTCAACTTTGCGGCGCTTTCTTCTTTTTCCCGACATTTAGCATGACCAATAACTGTAAGAAAAAGCCGTACTAATAATAACTTTTAAGAAAATTGTCTATTTTACCCCACTTACTTGCATATGCTTATCAAACAAGAATCCTCGAGTCCTGCAAAGTATTTTAACGAAAGTTTTGAGAGCTATTGTATTACACCTAAAAATCCCAACAAATAA
>PPOO01000887.1:43081-53887 GCA_003708545.1 Maudiozyma turicensis
AAAAAAGAACTCAAAGTATTTTAACGAAAGTTTTGAGAGCTATTGTATTACACCTAAAAATCCCAACAAATAAGGTACAGAAGGGTTAAAAGTTGTCAATATCTACCACCTCTGGTTAGTCAAAACAATGCATTTAAGTGAACGAAACGACCATAAAAAAGAAATATCGTGTACATCTATGTACATTTGGTATTTTTTATGTAAATAGAGGCTCGAACAGCAGCAAATACCATCCATTAGCAATCACATGCCTTAATTACCAAGACTCCATTCTGTACGTAAATTTTACTGCATTTGGCTAACATAAAATTAAACTTTGAGTTCTTTTTTTTTCTTTTCCACGTTTTTTCCTTTTGACTCTTGATGTATTCCTGCCATAATTTCTATGTACTTACGGGGTAAATTCTAAAATTTTAAGACGGTTTTCTGATTTACGTTGTTACATTGGCTCCCGCGGAAATTGTTATGATATCAGTTTTAAACTTTTTTAGGACCGTATCACTTGTTTCTTTTTAATGCGCGATGAGGGAAAAAACGCAAATAAAAAAAACTCCAAAAGAAGTCAAGTACACAAAAATTCGGCGTAATTGTATAATTCCGAGACATCATTACAGTTAATTTCCAATAGTTGACCACGTTAGGGGAACCATCGAAGTTGACTTTGTTCTTTTTAATTTTTTTTATCTATCTTATTTTTTACTGTAATTCTGCGATAATCCGATTTAATGAGTTTTAAAATGATATGATGAGCATTTTTTGTTCTCAGTATATTGTAGAAGATCAAGTATGCTACTCTCATGAAGAACCATGAGATATTGTCAGCATCTTAGCAACGAATACTCCGTGTAAGTAAAAACATTGCAGGAAAAATTAAAGAACGAAGAACGAATACCCATGTAATAAATGTGATCTATATGACATCTAGGGTCTTCTAATTTTTCCATATTTAAGGGAGATTTCTGAGCCATTTATTATAATTACCCGTTATATATCCTGTACAAAACAGTATTTCAACCTAAAATAATGGTACTAAATCTTTGTAACCATCACGTTTGAAAAAATTCATCCGTATAATAGTGGGGTTTTTAGGATATCTCATCACTAAATTCTAAAATAATCATCTGGTTTTTCAAAAATTGCCCCATATTTTTTTGAGCCCTTGGAACAACCCTTAGGTTCGGTAGTCACTATAATCTCCATCCACTTATGGCTGATTCTTGCGCAGTTCATGTTTTTTCTCTCATCAGAAAATACAACAAATTTCTCACATCCGCAGTTGACACCTGTTTCTATTGTTTACTACCCTATTATTTCTTATAATCATGTAGCTGTAGGGATGTCATACGAGATTTCATCGAGACTACTGAAACTTAAAATTGTACCATAAGCGATATCTTCTACACACAGAGAGAGAGCCAGGCCCTCATAAGATACACATGAGATTTATTATGTAACCAATTTTCTCAACATTCTTAACAGGCACGATTGAACGTCTCGATAAACACACAGTAATATTGAAGTTTCATTTTTTACCCCTGGCTAAAACACCGATACTTAATTAAGTTCTAACTAAAATCAAAGTATAGAAGTACTAACCTATTGTATTTTAGTTTCTCTAAAATGCGAGATATTACGTCGCCATATCCCTGAAATGTACCGATTTTCTCAACTCCTATCGTGCTCTATTTCTGCTTTACTATTTTTCACTTTTAAACTTGATTCAATTAAGGGAGAGTGATAGCTGCGAAACTGGTGAAAGTTTTACGGAATACATTCTTTGATCAATCTTCTAATCACATCTGGTATATTTTTGTAAGGAGATATTATCGAACTTCTAAAGAAAGCAAAAAAAACAGAAATACAAAAATAGCGATCCTTTTACAATTAAGAAGGAGTTTCTTGGATTCCATAATATGTCTCGGTACGTGATACTCTCCTCATTTAACTATGTAATATTTCTTCTACTAGTTCGTTGTTATAGTCATTTATGATCTGATGACCATATCGTAGACCAGGTGATAGTAAAATGAAACGACTTTAAATTGTGAATACTTTTCATATATAAGTAATTAATTTTCAATAATTTTGTATCTTTTTTAAGAGCATAACATCATCGTACTACAATTATTCTCTTAATTTTTTTTCAAAACCTAATTAATAGATTTTATTATTATTATTTGTTCTTCGTATTCACAACGAATAGTTAGAGACACAATTCATTTTTTCCCCCCAATCAAAAGACAGAAATAAGGTATTCACTAAATATCTTTTAATTATTTTTTTGATTTCCACAATTGTATATTTCACATCAAAGTTTTAGTCCATTTAGGTTCAAATACAGATACCAACCTAACAAAAAAAGTATCGACCAAAATTAAGATATACTAATAATAAGGTGACTACGATACTAAAAGCAGTAATCTGTTCATATCACCATTCTTTTCTATATCTCTTAAAGTATTCGCAACATATTAATAATACTTATTTTAGTTCTTCGAAATAAATTTCAACTTTCTGATCGGATTACTTTAAGAACATTTTGTCATCCAAGTCATTTTCTGCTTACTAGAGCCTACATAATTGTTGCTTCATTTATTTTTGAACTCCATTGTTAATCAAAACTCTGAATCCACCCATATTTCAAGACCTGGTTTACATATTTTGTATTATTGTTTCTGTTCCTTTTATTTAAAGTGACAGTTATAAATCTGACTTCAATTGAAATATAAAGCAATCGATTTTCAAGAGAAAATTATCTAATTATTACTTTTTTTAGAAGAACTGTAAACATCTTTCCTATCCTTAATGGCAAGTTCAATACATCAACAAAATTTTATTAAGATGGAATCAACACCGACTGTGAAAGACTTAGGTATTTCTGATAAGTTTCAGTCGCCAAAATTTCAATATAATACTGGTAGAACATTCTCCAATGGTCCATCCTTCAACAACAACGATATTCAATCAATTGCTTCTACATCTACGTCATTTGCTAATAATAATGAAAGCCAGTATGGTTCTCCACAAAATACTTCAACAGGAATTACTAATACAAATAGTTTATTAATCAATCCAAATTCAAATAAAATTTTAAGACCAAATGTTGCTAACTTCCTAGCTCAGCCAAAGATTGTATCTGATCAATCATTACCGGTATTATCATTACCACAACCTTATAGATTACCAATACAACAACAGGAAGAAAATTCCAATATTAATAATTATTATCATTATTCAGTGAGTCCATCATCGGCGACACATAGTATCACCACAAATAATGATTCAACAGTTTATCCAATGAATGGCTCCACTATTTCACCATATCATAATTCTAATGGTGTATTTCATGATAGACATTATTCTAATACTTTTATTCCACAGCAAGGAACTGTTCCCCAAGATGGGAAGCACTCATTTGTGGCTCCTTATGGTGCATCACAACCATATATTCCAACAAGAAATACATATCCACCATTATGGATGAAAGCGCAAGGTGATCTGACTCCAAACCATACTTATAACAATTTCAGAAAAGGTGATTTAACTGATGGACAGATAAAACTTAAATCTCAGTCCGTAACTAGTCCATCGCCTTATAACAATAATAGCTCACTATTACTTATGCAATACGGAAACGATACTAATAATGGTAACCTTATCAGAAGAAATACACAAGAACAAATTGCAAAAGCAATTGCCGAAAAGAATGCACTTGTTCCACTTGAAGAGTATGCAGAAAATGTTAGAGAAGCTGAATTAGCTGTCCTTAAAATGAATGATGATACGCATAGTAAATCTGCAATTCAAAGAGCTGAACAAAATAGAGAAAGAGAAAAGCATGTTTATGCATTATTATGGCTAATGAGGAATTGCAAAGCTGAAACTAACTCATATGTTCCTCGTAGTAGAATTTTCTCTCAATATGCTTCTTCATGTGCTAAATCTACTTTGAAGCCATTGTCACAAGCTACGTTAGGTAAATTAATTAGAACGATTTTCCCAGATATTACTACTAGAAGGTTAGGTATGAGGGGTCAATCCAAATATCACTACTGTAATTTAGGATTATTATTAGAATCCGATATTTCATCACGTTCAGGTTCCAATTGCCATAACTTAGTGGGTGACAACTCAGCTATCAAATCCCAGGAAATTTCAAAAGTCAGCAATTTAAACATTGATAGTAAAAATGGCACTGACTCCAACACTAATATTTCCGGTACTAATGCTGTTGCTGTGTTTACAGAAATATTCAAATGTAATGAATTACCGTTTGGTAATTCTCTTCAATTATCCGCTATTCCCATAGATGAGATTTCTTCTAAGATTGATCCTGATATTGCATCATCATTAGAATCTCTATACCACGTTTATTGCTTATCCATTTTTGAAAATATCTTTTACATGAAATTCGAAGAATTACCAAATTGTTTAAATTTATCGAGTAATGGTTCATTATCTCCACAGATGTTTAGCTTATTAATCTCTTCAGAATTATATGATTGGGTATATGAATGTGATTTAAAGACACATGCAGTCATTATTCAAGAAATTTCCAAAAAATTGATCAATGAGGAAACCATAACAGATACTACATTACAATCCTTAGAGAAATTCATTAACTCATATAAGGATATCGTTGCTAAGTCATCACTGGACCTACCAATTCCAATGGTTGAAAATAAAGTCCTTGTTGCTAACAGATTTTGTGCAGTTTTAAAAGAATTAGTAAAATTATTAAGTTATTCAAAGGCATTCTTAACAGATTTCCGTGAATGTAAGACCGGTATGGTTAATGATTGGAAGACATTAGTTATTCATGGCGATTTCTATGATTTACCAACTTTTACTTCTCAGATGGATAATTTAAAATCAGAGGAAAAGGATAGTCTTAATGGTGCTGATTTCTCGAATAATAGCAATTCCATGTTGAAAACACGTATCTGTGATGATATATCTACTTTTTTACAAACCAGTGATTCAAAAATGTTACAATTAAATCATTTAATTGAGCAATTCTGTAAATTCATTACCCATAAAGGGAATTTAGCAGCACAGAATATTATAACATATTATTTACAATTTTTCGGCGGTTTAGTTGGTGAATTATCTCTTAAATCATCTGAAAATTTACGTTGTTGGTTATATTTCAACAATATTATTTCTCAATTGTTATCATATAGTGACAATTTCAGAAATTTAATCTCAATGGTTAAATAAAATGAACTCGATGGAAACATAAAGACATACGACATTCCTATATCGTCTTACTTTTCCCGGTTGGTTACACAACATCAAAACAAGAAAAAAAAATTACATCCTTAAAACACATTAAACACTTTATATTCTTATGACAACACTGAAAACAAATTCAAAAAAAAAAAAGATAAAAAAAAATGATTTTTTTTACAGAAATGTCTATAATTAAAATATGTCATTATATAATTATGTATTGAATATATGATTTTATAAATATTTTTTTGTAAACGATGATTGTATTAAACATCATTTAATGCGACGCATACGGCACCTTTATGATGACCACCATATTGTCTTACAATTTCTCTTGTTGATAAATCCCATAATCTAACATAATGATCTGATGATGCGGTAACTAAATATGCACTATCTGCGCTAAATGCACAATCCCAAACCCAACGTTGATGTTCATCTAATGTTGATTCCAATTTAAAATTATCTTCGACTGACCAGACTCTTGCTGTTTTATCAGCTGAACAAGTAGCTAAATGTTTAACATCTGAGGATAATAATATTCTCGTGATATAGTTTGAATGGGCTTTAAATTTAGTAACTGGTTTTAAATTAGCTGCATCTGTATGATTTGGCATATTCCAAACAAAACAATTCCCTTTACTATTTGCGGCAACTAAAGTTGAACCATCACTAGCGATCGATAATGATTGTAAAGGAGTATTATCCTCTGGTGTTAATTGGTGAGTACATTGATTTTCACCAAGATCCCAAATTCTAATATTTCCGTCTCTGTCACATGATATCAGTTCACCTTGATTTGGATGTATTACAACTTCATTAACTGGTGCATTATGTTTATAATTTCTTGGTACTGAAGGAGATCTTATGTCCCAAACTTTTATTGTACCGTCTTCACTTGATGAAACCATCCATTTATTATCTTGTTGAAATGCAATAGAGGTAACATTTCCTTTATGTCCCTCAAAGGATGCTACTGGATTTGGATTAGTTGTCTTGATATCATAAAGTCTAATATTTTGATGACCTGCTGCTGCCAATAATTTTTTATCATTTGTTATTTGTAATCTATTTACTTGTGAATCTGAATGTTGTATAGTACGGGAACAAACACCTGTTAATGCTTCCCAAAATCTAATTGTATGATCATAACCTGCTGATACTAATATTACGGACATCTTATTGTCTTATGCGTAAGGAGGAGGGAGGGGCGGATTGAACAACGAATGCTATTAAGTGATAGGTGTAAGTAGAGTAAATAGTAAACAGTTACTTCACTATTTGAGACTTTATTGATATGAATTGTGTTTTCTTCTATGAAGTATATTTAATAAAATTCTTATGTAAAAAAAGATCACAGGGGAAAAAAGAAAGTGTTAGAAATTGAGACAAAATGGAGTTACCCGCATTTAGCAAAAGTTTTCCTAGAAGGTGTCACATTATAACCAAAAAGAAGAAATATAAAGGAATAAACCAATCGATATATTCATATAATTATCAGGAAATCGGTTTATCTATTTCGAGTAGTTATTTCCAGGGTGTGACAAATTTTGGTTAAAAGTATATGGAAACGATGACACTAGTATTTTCGATATGCAGTTGTGTCATGTATCCGATGACCTATACAATTATCACTGTTTACATATATGTGCTTTAACAAATTAATGTTCAGACTTGTAGTACTGTTGTTACCTCATATGTTGAGTAAAATCTATAATATTGGAAGTCATTACTATTTTCTACAATTAAACTTCATATTAAACGGCTGTGATCACCAAACACACAAAAGCAATGTGTAACCGTTACAAGATTAGTTCCGTCAATTAATTCAAGACCAATATAAATAAGACACACTGTATTCAGTAATTGAAGAACAACATACACACTTTACTTGTGCATTAATACAATTATCTACCATCTGGTATAAGCGGGCACTGCGAAAAGAGAAAAAGAAAAAAGACAAAAAATAGCCGCCCAG
This sequence comes from Maudiozyma turicensis, assembly GCA_003708545.1. Classification (NCBI taxonomy): domain Eukaryota; kingdom Fungi; phylum Ascomycota; class Saccharomycetes; order Saccharomycetales; family Saccharomycetaceae; genus Maudiozyma; species Maudiozyma turicensis. The sequence continues at coordinate 50,292 of PPOO01000887.1, forward strand.
CACCTGTGCCAAAATACAATCCATCACATATGTACATATGAGTGTATGAAATACATAAGTGACTACACTAGAAAAAATGATATCAGGGTAAAATAACCCCACCCGAGAACAGTAACATAGACAATATGCCAAACAAACGTTTCTCGATGTATAATCATTAAATATTGTTTGTACAAATATATATACTATCATTGATCGATATTACATTGTAATAATCTTCGAAGCACCACCACCACCACCACCACGACCCTCCTTCCTTGTTAGGTATGTATTAATATACATCAATTCAGTAATATATTAATAGTAGCATATCTCTCTATGTGTGTGTACCTGATCTACAGCCATCAATCATTTTTTTCACTTGGCAAAGACTCCAAAGATTCTTTGTTTGTTCTAGAATATTCTAGAACAAACAAAGAATTCAACGATGCTCTCCCTTTCATATTTTCGGTATCATATCCTCATCGCCTTTCAATAGGGAACAAAAACAAAATTGTCGGGTTGTCTCTTTATTTCTGGTAGACAGTGAATATTCCGTAGTATATTGCTTGCTCTCCGGTAGAATATAATAGAATAACAAGGATAATTTTAATTGAAAAATTCACTAACTCATAGGGGGGTGCTGGTTGTTGCTTCGATTTTAAGTAGTATATATAAAGCAGCAATATCTTGTTTCAATTAATTAAGGTTTTGTCAATTGAATTCGATAAGATCTTCACAGAAGAAGAAGATAATTATAACGATACAAGATGGTTAAGGAGACAAAATTATATGATCTGTTAGGTGTTTCACCAACTGCAAATGATCAAGAGATTAAGAAAGGTTATAGAAAAGCTGCATTAAAATATCATCCAGATAAACCTACAGGTGATACAGAAAAATTTAAAGAAATTTCTGAAGCGTTTGAAATTTTAAGTGATAAATCTAAGAGAGACATATATGATCAATTTGGTTTAGACGCTGCTAGATCAGGTGGTCCACAATTTGGTGGTGCTGGTGCTGGTGGTGCGGGTGGATTCCCAGGTGGTATGGGAGGTGGATTCCCAGGAGGTGGTGCACATTCTTTCTCTAATGAGGATGCATTCAATATCTTTTCACAATTCTTTGGTGGTGGAGCCGGTGGTCCAGATGATGGTGGTTTCTCTTTCTCTTCAGGTGGTATGCCTGGTGGCATGGGTGGTATGCCTGGTGGACATCGTTCACAATTTGGTGGTATGGGTGGAATGCCCGGTGGTATGGGAGGAATGCCAGGTGGAATGGGTGGTATGCCAGGTGGATTCAGATCTGGTTCAACTTCTCCACATGTTAGTCCCGAAGAAACTGATCAAGTTAATTTGCCTGTATCATTAGAAGATTTATTTGAAGGTAAGAAGAAATCTTTCAAGATTGGTAGAAAGAATGCTAATGGTTCTCAAGAAAAGACACAAATTGATATTCAATTAAAACCTGGTTGGAAAGCAGGTACCAAGATAACATATAAGAATCAAGGTGATTATAATCCACAAACGGGTGGTAGAAAGACTTTACAATTTGTTATTCAAGAGAAGGATAATTCATTATTTAAAAGAGATGGTGATGATTTGATATATACAGTACCATTAACATTTAAGGAATCATTATTGGGTTTCCAAAAGATGGCACAAACGATAGATGGTAGATCCTTACCATTAAATAGATCACAACCAATTCAACCATCTGAAAATTCAGTTTATCCGGGACAAGGTATGCCAATTGCTAAACAACCTGGACAAAGAGGTGATCTGATTGTTAAATATAAGATCGACTATCCAATATCATTAACAGATGCACAAAGAAACGCGATTGCCCAAAACTTCTAATAGAAAATAAATAAATAAAAACCATAAAAATTTTTAATAATGAAATAAAAATAAATGATATAGAGTGCGTACATATAAATAAATATATATATATATACTAATTTTCCATTAATTCTTTAACAGTTTTATCACCTGCGATAACATCCTTCATATTAGCTAAAATATCCTTAAATGAATCGAATTCATGAAATGGAACGTTTTGTCTTTTACAAAAGGTAACTAAATCTTTACCACGCTTAGCAAAAAGTAAATCACATTCTTTAGCGGCACTTAAATCAGAGATACCATCACCACAATAGAAATAAATTGGTTTATCATCTTGTCTTGATTCATATTCTTTCTTATAAGTATTAATTGTACGTGATTTATCATGACCATGACCACTTTCGTCTCTGTAAACAACCGTCATTTTATCCTTATCATCTAGTGTAACAGCGTTAGCAACGATATCGATGTTCTCTACAGCGTCCGCACCTAGCAATTTAGTCAATAACGCTTTAATAATTGGTTCCATACCACTAGAGACAACAACAATTGGAATATCATTGGCTTGTGCCCATTCATAAGTTTCTTTGAAACCTGGGTCCAATTGAATGTTTTTTTTCAAGATATCTAACGATTCAGCCATTGGTGTCTTAACTGAATCAATCATAGCGGTAAAACCATCTCTGAATTGTGTAGTACCATCTAGGACACCTTCGAAGATTACACCTCTAGCATCTTTACCAAAACCATAATTATCGGTTAAATAATCGTTGGAATCCTGTAGTGTGACTGTACCGTCAAAATCGGTGAAAATAACTGCTTTAACCATATTGTGCTATAAGTCTCTGAGTTGTTCTATAACTGTATATATATAAATATTTGTTACAATAATAATGTTGTTCTTCATCTTATATAATCGAAAAAGAAGCTGAAAAATTATCCATCGACAATCAAATTAGTTGTATGGGAGAAAAAAAGCAAAAAAGGAAAAAGCGAAAAACAGAAGGAACGCACAGACAACCACGCAGTGACCGAGGCAATTACGTATTTTGTTGTTGTCTCTCTGTCGTCGTTGCTTAGTTTGAAAATATTTGAATCATCGACCAAGAAGATACAACAAATATCTATATATTTGCTGTAATTGATTGTGGAAGGTGAACTGGTAATTACTAGTTATTTGTTACACGCAAGGTATTTTTTTTTGTTATATAACGAGTGTCTGTGGTACTTACAACTAGAGAGGGTCCCTCACCAGACTTCCTTTGAGAAGCAAAAATATCGAAGGTACATACAACTAAGCGGTGCCTCTATTGTCTTGCATTGTAAAATCCAACTGTTAACTAACAATTTGGAAGGTGCCAGGGTATGTCACTTTTCATGATTAGCAAATGATATATACCAACAAACCAATTCAAGACAATTAATTATCATCTGTAGCGTGGACCTATGTTACAAATAATGTATATCGACAACAAGTCCCCCTTCCCAAAAACGATGAGCTGTCATTTATACAACTTGTTTCTAATTTTATATACCTGTTATGGAATATATTACTCCGGATATACGTGTACACATGAACGTGTCTTCTCTTTAATTGACACAGCCACTCCGCTACACTCGACTCAACTCAACTCCAGAAGTCCTCACATACATACTTAGAAGTTAACTGATGCTTAGTAATAACAACAACAACATTACATTACATTACGCTTGGCCCCCTTTCATAAAAGAAGGAAACAGTAGAATGAATGGGCGTTATAATTATAGTTATAA
>PPOO01000888.1:0-23880 GCA_003708545.1 Maudiozyma turicensis
ATTCTTCTCACATTACATTATTTTTTTGCTTGGTTATTATGAATATCTGGGGAATTTAATTAATAAACAACTGCAAAACATCAATCCAGTATTCAAATTACTATTTCAAACGCACCATAGCTGTTACCAATTGTACATCTACCGCCAAAGAAAAAATAAATCAAACGAGATTCTAGAACGAGGTACTAATCACCATCTCAGCAAACAACAGCAACAGTATCTTTACCTTTGCTACAAACTCAATAAAAGAAATGCAATATCCTATAACATATAATGGGTAAACGATTCTAGAATCATGTACAATTTTAAAATGTAAACCAATCCACAAGCACAAAATGAAAAAAAGAATACAATGCAGGACCAATCAAAAGAAAGAAAATAATCACATTTGTTTGAAAATAAATAGCATCAGACAAGGGCTAGCCAACTCTCTCTTACCAATACTAAATTATGAGAAAGAATAAACTAATAGTCCTCATTGTGATAAACTTAAAGCTAGCTGAATAGAACCATAAGCCTCATGTACCGGCGTATATATTAAAAATAAAAGAGATTCCAGGATAAGAAATTAACCAAATAAAAGAAAACAATGTCACTCCACCCCACACCAAATATGTTTCTGGCATCCACATAAAAAAGGAAAAAGATCTTCATGAGTGACCCAATTTAACAAATCCAATAAGAAGATCTGAGCCTGTTAGTGAAAAAAAGAATAAGACCCAAAATTAATTCAAGAAGCTAACAAAAAAGGCACATAAGCCTCATATACTGGCGTATATAGTGATAAAATAAAGGACTCTAGGATAAGAACCAACCACAATGACAAAATTCCAAAGGAGGAAAATATGCTTCTAGAGTACCACCTAAATTAAAAAAGAGATCTTCGGAAAGCAAGATCTCAGCCTGTTAATAAAAAACAAGAATACCCCAAAGAAGAAAGTATTCGACTTTGTTAACAAAAAAGGCACATAAGCCTCATGTACTGGCGTATATATTAAAAGAGCAAAGGATTTTAGGAGGAATGGTCTTCCGCCGAAGCAAAAAAGCTTTGGGAATCCACCTAAATTAAGAGGATCTTCGGAAAGCAAGATCTTAGCCTGTTGATAGAAAAAAAGAATACCCCAAAGAAGAAAGTATTCGAACTCTACAGCCAAAAAGGCATGGTAAGCCTCATGTACCGGCATATATATTAAAAACAACAAAGGATTTCACTAAGGAAAAAAAATCTTTGGGTTGTCCATCTAAATAAAAAAGGAATCTTCGAGAAGCAAGGGTCAGCCTGTTAAGTAAAAAAAAGAAGCGAGGAATAGCATTCGAACTTACTAACAAAAAAGGCCACTTCTATAGGCTTTTATATACCAGCACATAGTAATAAAATAAGAGGAGTTCTAAAAAAGGGAAGGAATTCAAGGAATAAATTAGTGAAGCTTCTGGGAGGTCTTTGAACCCCTTGGAGCATTTACTGCTTTGTTTTGTCAATGGTGGAGTTATACAAAAGAATGTGTCACAAAAAAAGGTATTCTCCGAAAACTGTGAAAAATGGGAACAAAGCAGAAGGGAGAAAAAAAATTATCGGAGTGACAGAACATAAGGAAAATTGACACATTAGAAATCCTTTTCCCCACAGTAGATTTCTTCCTATGAAGACAAACCTATGAACAGTTTCATATTTCTTCTTTTTGGTATTATGTAGTTCCCTTTGTACAAAGTATATTGTTTGGTTTGTAAGTTGTGTATACCTGGATTTGGGATGGGTTATGGGAGTTTCTTATACTTCTTCCGACAACCATTACCCTTCTCATTGTCTGGGATCGTGCAATGTCACATAGCGCTGAGTCGTTGTACGAGATATGACATACAACCATCCCATCTCTTGTGCCATGGTTCCCAAGTTCGTTTCTTTTGGTTGCACCCTCATTTGCCTGTATGTAGGGGGAAATGCGGCACCTGCAATCAGTTAACAGTCATACTGTATTGAAATTCTAGCTAGAGCTGATATTGTTTGTGATAATAATATGTTATTTAATAGTATCATCTTATAAAGTAGGAACATCGAAGAATATTCCCGAAATAAGCAATTCTTCAGTTCTACAAATAAGTGAGCTTCCTATTAGGTTAAAAAATATTGTCATTTTGAAGTATGACTGCTTACACGCCAGTACCGCTGATTTCATCACATAAACTATACGTCATATTCAACTTCAGTATTAAAATAGTCATCACATAAACTATGCTTCATTTTTAACACCAGTATTATAATAGATAGTTTCAGAAGTTATTAATAATAAGCTGCATAAAAAGCCCTACCGTAAACTAATTAGTTTTGATCAATTTTTTCTCAGTAATCATCAGGATTTAGCATATACTTTCTGGTCTACATATTCACGTTAAGAACGGATATATCACTGTATTATCAATTGACTGAGCTCTGATTATTTATGGAGATTATCTTTTCCCGTGGCAATCTACAAAATAATGTGTGGCTTTACAAGAGTAACCAAGGCAAATACCCTTATATACGGTATCCACATCCTTTTACCCCAGCATCGGATTCATGTTGTATGCCTTCCCCCCACCTCAAGTTTAAATGTTTATGGGCTCGAAGAAAATGCTTTGATGATTTCGGAATCGCGATACGCAATTCAAGGCGGCGCGGCTATTCCACTTACATCGCTAAACAGTATTCCTCTTCTTCTCCTCAGTTTGTTTTCGGCAGCACCATAAAATGCGAAGCCGAAAATGGAATAACATTATTAATACAAACAACGATTATAATTCAATATACAACCTTGATCATAATAATTACACTGAAACCAGAAAACAGAAACGTCACAATTTTGTGTGTTAGACCTAGTACCGGTGATATTTATTCTTTCTAATTTTCTAAAGATCCCATATTTCATGTTTCCCAGAAAATAATATTCTTCAATCAAAAGATTAGTTACCATTCTATAGATTGTGATGAGTAATTGCAACTAACAGAGACACTTCTTAGAAAACCTTTGGGGAGGCAAGAAAAATAAAAATAACCTTTCAGTGTAGTTCATCAATGTTTCTAAATAATAATGGGGAGAAATATAACATTAAGGGCTCTCCCTTAAAACGAGGACAAAACAAACCTTTCTGTTAAATCAGATACAAGTAATGGCTCAAGTATTCTGGTTTCCTCCTTATTGTGGATACTTCTGTTTCAAAGGATTCATTATATATGCTTAACACTATTTATAATATAGAAACTTAGAACATCACTATGTATCACGGTATATGCTTCTCCAACTTTTTGCTATAGTTTCAATAATATAGTATTTCGGTAAGCATACACAATACATAGGTTAAAATTACTTTTTCAACTTTATTAAATTCTTGATAAGTCACGTGGTTTTAAAGTGTATTTTATGATCATTTAATTTTTTTGGTTTTTCCGTGTATGGGAACTTTTTTTTTTATGTAGTCGTCTTGAAAACAACATATATTAAGCTGAACTGTTAGATGTATTACATATAATGGACATATTTCATATAAACAAACGTATGTGTTATTTAAGAGGTATTCTCAAACTTGGCATTTTTAGTGAGATCAGTAATATAATATCACACCCATGTACGAATAACCGTAGTGCATTTCTAATATTATATTATTTCTCTATTTGTTTTTCTTTTATCAATAATATTCTCTATGCAGTGATATAAAATTGCATTTTAAAAAGTACTGTAATAGGCGACGTATGTATGTGTGCAATACTGGAGTTTAATTCGAATTGTGTGTGATGTTTTACAATTATTTATGCTGTGTGAAAATTTGAGTACATATGTCGATCTATAAAGCTTGTTTATATGTATAATTGTCTTCTAACGCGACATACAGGTGAAATCGCTAGTTTGGCTGTTCTGTGCTGTTATTTCCTTGAGTTGTTTATTCGAAACCATTCTTTATGGACATGAAACAGGAAAGAACAAACGCTGAAATATTGATGGAATATTGTTTGTAAAGAAGAATATTAAAATTGTTAGTCATTGCTCCTCATCTTGATCTCAGTTGTAGCTAGTTTTTTGTTATGATTCATCTCTGAAACATTATTTTTTGCATTCCTCTGATAGGTACCAGCATCACTGTTATTCCCACTAGACATTTCATAAGGTCTTTTGTTTGCCGGTCTTGGATTCCCATTTTGAGAGAGGTCTAACTCCACTTTTGCATTCGATGTATTGTTTAAATTACTTTGTGGTTCTTCCAGTTTGTAGTCCACTTTTCTACTTTTGTCCGGAGATGATGAGAACGACCCAATAAGAAGTATCATTTTTCTGTAGTACATATCTAAAACATTATACCCACTATTCCTTTGAAGCATCGGTTGTTCAAATTCCTTAGGCATAACATTTAAGCTGGTTGTGCTGAATTCATGCTGTTGGTGTTCAAAATTACATAACATTATATTGTCATCACGAGGTATCACTCTGTAGTTTACTTTCCTTAAAAATTCTTCTTCAAGTATATTCAGTTCGCTACATTGAACACCCCCAACTTTTGCGTAATGAGCATTAGTACAAAATGAATCACAGAGACCTTTACTCGCCACCGATGTTGCTGTTAATAGATACCTATGAGCAGTAAGTGAATTTAATGTGAATGCAGGATAAATGCTGGATAAAAGATCAATATAATATACGGATGATAGTAAAACTGCCGACTCTAACGCAGAATATTTTGTCAGTCGTATCAAATAATTATAAATTGATATATTCGGAGGTGTACTTGAGTGAAATCTGGTTAGTTTGGTCTCAGCCGATTCATCCTTCTGTTCTTCGGCTTTTGCATTGTTATCATTTATTTGAATCAAAAAAACTAGCATACGGGATATTAAGACGATCAAATCTGATCGGGAACATTTAAGAAAGTTTATCGGGAGGAATACGGTTGGTGTATCGTTTATATCATTGTTATTATTGTTATTATTATTAACTTGAGTCGTTCCTGATGACGGTGTACTCATGTTGCTCTACTATGACGTAGAATATATATTCAAAAGAGAGAAAGAAAAAAACGGTATTATTTGGAACTATAATGGATGCTGATCGATCGGGATTTACGTTAAATACTTGAGGTTTCAACAAAATACAAATAAATTTTCAAATTAGTTAACAATTATATCAAACCCTGGCATTTATGACGATATCTAACAAATTTTCCATTATCAGATGCAAATGGTTCCTTTGTATCAATTTGGTTATTTGTCTACCTAGGAGGAGGAGGGTATGGAGGCTCTTTATCTTAATATAAATGGAAATATATATATATATATATATATATTTCTTAGGATATTGAGTAATGATAAAATTACCTAAATATACGTTATGCTGTTTTATAATCTAATAGTGGAATCCTTTTCTAAGTAAATATAACTTTACTCTTATTTTATGATGTCGCTCCGCCTAACCTTCTTCAAAGTAGCAACAGCTACAATGATATTCTTTGTCAGATGAAATATTTTAGAGCGGAAAATGGTTATTCTTTTAATCAAAAAATAGAGCAGAGAAATTCCGCAGCTAAGGAGAAAATTAGGTAGAAATCCGGGTCACTGCCACATGGGTCACCTATTGTCTATTTTGGTGATGTTGATCAATACTACGTGCGTAAAAAGTAACAACATTACATGTTTTGCGATTATCTTGCCAAACAGGAAGGTTGAAGTTAACAAAATCATAGATTATTCATTTTTCCTCTCTAGGTTACTTTATATAATATTATGTTCAAATATTCAGTGATTGTATAGAACGGTGATATTCCTAAATAGCAATTAGGTTTTCCGAATATTTTTAATTTCTGTGAAGATATATAAGAAAGACTTATAGAACTCATTTTGGAATCGAAGATGTACATTATTTACTAAGATTATTCACGAGCCGCAACTAGCTTGAACCCCTCTCCCAATATTGCAGTAATCTTTTCATTCTTATATGGTATGTTGTTCAAAACAAATGCCACATCATCCCATTGTTCTTGCGAAGTACATTTTTTTAATCTGCTGCATAGTTTGTCACATAATTGTTTTTGATGCCTCTCCTTTTCAATAAACGATAATAAAAACTTAATAATTTTTTTAAATCCATCTTGCTTTAACATAGTATCAGAGGACAGATTACTGAAAATGTCAATGAATCCGTTGTAAATAGCATTATCCTTGGTTGCCAATTCGGTGAAAAATAAGCGACACATGTCGCTAATACCTTGATCTGGGTTCTCCAAACATTTTGCCATTTCGGCTAGTTGACCTTTAACTTTGACCTGTCCAGCAAGAATTAAAAATGTAACCGTCATCAAACATGTTCTTTGGACCATCAAATTATCATCGTGTAAACGACGATATAGATAGTCAGTATTTTCATCAACCAGATTATTGAAACAAACTGCAACATCTCCTAAGCCCAACACTGCATTGGAACGAACAATTGGATCAGGACTCTTTTCCATCACCGTAATTAGTAGTGGAAGACTTTTTTCACAGTACTTCGATGATATACACATCAATTTCTCCATGCAAAGAGTTGCTGTCCGTTGTAACATCGTATCATTGAACCTTGTCGAATTAGATACAATTTCCTCTATGATCGGGCAAAACTTCCTGAACAATGAGCTTTCACCATATAGCAGTTCTGTTTCCTTGATAAATTGAATAGCATCAGTAAAATCATCTTCATTGGTGTCACCAATCATTTCCAGTTCCTTGTCTTTACTTATGGATTCATCAACTGCATCAGCCCCTTTATCAGCATCTTTTTCTTTCCCCTTCTGTATTTCTGCCTGTATCTTCCTTTTCTTGAATTCAGCTTCACATTTTTCCAAATAGACCAGAGTTTTAATTGCAACTTGTCCTACAATAAACAATAGTTGACTTAATGATATAACTCTAGAGTCACTATCCCTCATCATGGAATTATCCCCTGATTCTGGTTTCCCAAATGTCATCATTGTCTTTTCTTTGATCAAGTCTGATGCAACAACATCTGGCTTGGAAGAAATCGTAAATAACGCATTTATCGCTTGTTCACACATAGGATAGAAAGCAATATCCTTCGTATTACTCACGATTTTCTTATATAGCTTCTTCACGGCAACTTCTTCTTGAGTTTCAGAGATAGCAGAATGAATAGTCATCTCCTTTCTGGATACCATCCGTTCAAGTGCAATACATGAGTATTTACACAATATAAGGTCTTTACTACCAGCAACCCCTAATCCTACATCCATCAAGGAGTTGAGATTCTTGATTATAATTTCATGATTTTCTAATGCAATCATACCCAAAATAATGATAGAACCATGAATTTGTTCTTCTGTAAATCTATTAGGGATATCTTCATTTAGGGATGAGTTATATATTGCCCATAAAACGTTAATAATATGTTCGTCAATAAGATTTTCTTGATAAAGTAAGCCCAATAACTTCTCCAGAGAAGCCAAATCAGCTGCAGATGCTCCTGTAGTTAGATTGATAAGATTTTTAGAAATGTAAACCGCTCGTTCTTTATTTCTGCTGCCATCTGGAGCAGTTAAGAATAGTTGTTTGTAGCAGTGGATAAGGTGTGTTGAGATGCTAGTACCTTCATCGTTTGTCCCTTTAACCCAAACCAAATGGAGCATCTTTTTAATGGCACTTGCACTGGGTTCCAAATCATATGCATCACATAAAACCAAGAAATCCATTGCCTCTAGAACCTCATTTCTGTTTCTTGAAAACAGTAAATTGGATATCAATTCTATAGAACGATGAAGACTTTCGACAAATTCAATAGCATCCTTGTAGTATGAAACCATTAAACGTGCTTTCAAAATTGCATTTCCATTGGTGGTATTCACATTCTCAGCCTCCTCTTCCATTCGAGAGATGTCTTCTGTATTTAAAACTTGACTGTTGTCACCCTGTATAGCCTCAGCCGGAGCATCTTCCTCGAGAAGTCTTCCTAGCGTCTCTTCTGCGACATATAGATAGGTTTTCCACTCTGATAAACGTAGTTGTGACCCATGTATTAAATTGAAAGGATGCTTCAATAATAACTTGGATAATAACTTGGTAGCATTTCTTCTGACAAGTGACGATCTGTCTTGTAACGATCGCACTGCTAATGATGTGATGTTTCCTCTTTCCTCATTCAATTTTACATTTAAGTCTATTATTCTCAGACAACCCTGAATAGCCTTTGTACGAACATATGGATTCGAGTCTTGAAATCTCTCCTCCAATAACTCAATTAATACACCTATTTGTTGTTTATAATGCGCATACGACTCTGAATCATTTGCTAGTTTCACTACTACATTACTACATGCTTCAACAATTGAACATCGAAGTGTTATTGAACTGTTATTAAGCAATTTAATTAAAGATGACATTTGTCTTAACATGATAACTGGTAGAAGCTCGGATAATTTAATTAAAAAGTTGGAAATTGATTTTGGACCCGTCGAGTCTTTAGCATTGAAAACACGATTACTAACATCTTTCAATATATCCTCAGCTAATTGAGGATAGTTGTATTCGCTCGAAAGCATAGTTAACAACTCAGCAGAAAAATTAGAAAGATGTGAAAAATACGTCAAATTTGTTAAAATAGCGTCCTGCACACTGGAACTTTGACCATGATTTCTAACAGACAGCGCAATGATTTGCATAATTGAATGTTTCAGAGCGGGTACTTTAATGGTAGCTTCTACTTCTACCAGTAAAAAAAGTGGTCTTGTGAATAAACCGATGAATAAATCCTTCTCCGGTGTAGTTTGAAATATTCGACTGAAATTAGTTTTCAGTATGATAATTATAGTTTCACATAATTGTGTTACTTGGCTGCATGACGATTTAAATTTTTCTACCACTTGAGTCTCTACGTTTCCGTTTGTTGATTTCCGACCTCTATTTAAATTGGAAGATCTGGAGGCCGCTCTATGGATATCTTCCTTCAGATAATATAATATTGTATGTATTATGTAACCATATTCTTCTAGATGCCTTTTCCATTCAGGTGCTAGTTCTACTGTTTCGTTGTAGTTGGATGTTCCATTTAGAATCGTTTGTATATCATTGCACAATATTTTGCACGACGAACTCACTAAATAGCTTAATTGGGTCTGTAATTTCTCATTTAAGTGTGAGAACCCTTGACATAGGTCTATCAGAGATTCTAAAGTCTCAAAATCTGTATCGATCTGCTCTGGTGAAACAGCAAGTCTGTCTATTATAACATTAAGTTCCTTAGATGGGTTTTGAACCGCAACAAAATCACTCTTATCTGAAGTTTGAAACTTAGTTAAATAATCAGAAAGCACAAAATCTGTCATTTGTATTATGATGATCAATTATAGGTAATTTCAGACTTTATTGATTTTGATAATGGCGTTTGTAAAAGAGTTCTTTAATAAAAAATCAATTGAGGAAAGAGATCATCGGTGGTTCGAGTCGAGTTTAAAAATATAAACAAAAACAAATGAAAGTGGTAAAAAAAACAAATAAGAATCAAAGGCGCGTACCGGAGAATAGAACAGTGAAATATACGTTACCAAAGGAAAAAAAAAAAAAGGAAGATTAGTATATATTTCGTTGAAAGTGATATCAACTCAAATAAACTTCAAAAATTAATGATTTCGCCCAGGATCGAACTGGGGACGTTCTGCGTGTTAAGCAGATGCCATAACCGACTAGACCACGAAACCTATTAATTTGTGAGTTTGTAAAGCAAAATTAGTATACTTTAAATTATTGAAATTTGGATATTTTGGGACAGATGACTTTATAATTCCAGTGAATTATATTTATATAGCCTTCATTTGTTCATTTAAGAAAATAAAACCTCAAATTAAATCAAGTTTTAACCGGATATGTCCAATTAGCCAAAGTTTCTTGGTAGTTTTGCAGATTAAATGGCCATAGTCGTAGAAAAGATACTCTAATATATATCTTACATTTAATGTCTGAAAAAGTGTTGAAAGTTTCAAAATGAAAGGTACATAAAGAAGAGCAAAATACTTTATTTATTATACCCCTAACAAATATGGAAATTGCAAAAGGTTCTACTAAAGAATCGTATATGAAAAGTACAAAACATTTCTATCAATGACCTGATATGAAAATGTCTATCATTGAAATCTAGACATTTGGCTGGTATTCAATATTAATTTTGCTATATATTATAGGTCCTTTGTACTGTGAATTCTGCAAAATGGGGGATCAGCCGTTAAATATGATGGAACTTTATGGACTCAAATATCACTAACATTTTTTAGAACAACATGTTAATTAAAAAGACTATACGTCCATCGTAATGTCAAAACACATTATATCATAGTTACAATGTATCAACAACAGTACAATGTCAAGGGATGATGGAAATTAAGTAGTAAGGTTATATCTCAAAGGTTTAACACCGTCTCGATTATCAGGTAAGAAATTATTAGATGAGCAATTATTAGGTAATGAAGAATGTTACATAATAATTTACTTGGTGACAAATAAAAGGTAAAACATATATAAACACGATAAAAAATCTGAACATATAGTTTGGGATTATTTTATTCCTTCTATTTTAAAGATTATATAAAAAAAATCACAGACAAATTATAGTAAAGAATATAATAAATATTAATTAATAGACCTTCAGTACTAATATCAAAATAACTTTATATAATATCTAAATGAAGAGCGAACCATTAAATAATACCAATCTATCTGCTTCAGCTCTAAGGAATACTGTTTAGGCCTCGAAATGTGGTCAAACATTAATCTAGAAATTTCTTTATTTTTCACAAAATTTAAAAAAATGTTCTTTGGTTTTCTAAGATTAGATTAAAAAAAAAGATTCCTTCAAATTTAATTTGAAATTTACAAGAAAAAGAGATAAAAGTTATGTTTACTGAGCTTAGTATTCTCATTTGAGGTACACCACAAAACTTCCCGAGGAGTAAGAAGATTACATAATGAATACTCATGACGATTATAATTAGATAGACTTGTATTACAATATTTGACTGTACAGTTCAGGATTGTGAAGAAAATGCAAATCTTACAATTCTGAGATATATAAATGATCTGAAATAGATAAATCGGTATGATTTATAGAAACTTCATTATTATTAAATATTATTGCTGAACTTAATATTCTAAGGATGTACAGTACAACACCACCATAAGAGCATAACAAACGTAGATTATACTATGCAATTCTTTATAAATGGATAGGCTTCTATAACGACATTCGAATATGGAGTTCATGAATGTGAATAATAAATCATATATCCCTAAACCTCAAGTATATAAAGACAGAGGTTTGTAATATAAAACTTGTAAATAAAATAATTTCTTCGGAAAGAGAGTACGAAGAATTAAATGTATATTAACTGTATAATAAATAAAAAACAATGAATCAAAATACCACCGAACCAAATTCTCAACCTGTTAGAAACGACGATTTCTATCAATTATATATTAATTATTGATATTAGTACTGTAGATTGATTTGTTAGTTTTAAGCAAATTTTATTATGTTACTTAAAAGTATAATTTGTCTGTGTTTTTTTTATATAATATTTAAAAAAGAACGAGTAAAATAATCCCAAATATTATGTGTTCAGATTTTTTATCGTGTTTAAATATGTGTTATTTTATTTTTACTTTCCCATTTACTAATTAGTAATGTTCTCTTAGGTGATTATAAGACGCACTGTCAAGCCTCAGAAAAAGTGTGTCGTCTATAAATGGAAAATACCAAACATTTGAGATGTACCTATACTACGTAATTTCTGCGAATAAAGACAGAGATTTATGGAACAAATCTTGTAAGTAGAATACAGCCACTTGAAACAAATTAAGAAGAAATATCTGTCTATTAACTGTATAATAAAATAACAATAGATTAATCAAAATAATTTAACCAATATTACTCAATTAGTTAGAAATGATGATTTCTATCAGTAGGACTGCAATAACAAGTGCAAATATACCACTAATATATGTATGTACATTAATACTTCGCACCTCATATATTCAAAATATTACCAGAATCTGGGAGATACTTAAATTATTGGAAAGGTTTTATAACAAAAACATTCATATATTTGATAATACTCAATAGTGGTTAAATATTATTACAAGAACATTTATAAATTATTAGAAATGTATAACCTAGGGAAGATTTCAACAAAAGAAAGTATAAAGAGAATATAACTCCATAAAATGAAATATTCTATTTTCCTACGTACTTTGTATATTTTTTTGTTCTGCTTCTTCTAGGAGGTCATTGATGCATAGTTTGATCTATCAATATTTTAGGTGCATAATGATGTACGAAAAATAAAGTACATTAATGGCACTTATTCACGTTAGAGGTACATATAAAAAAAGAGTTTTTCTTACAATCTTTATTAGTTAGAATGGCAAGAAGCTTTTATTAACTGATTTTATTAAAGTGTATACT
Source organism: Maudiozyma turicensis (assembly GCA_003708545.1). Lineage (NCBI taxonomy): Eukaryota > Fungi > Ascomycota > Saccharomycetes > Saccharomycetales > Saccharomycetaceae > Maudiozyma > Maudiozyma turicensis. Next base: position 12,459 of record PPOO01000888.1, read on the forward strand.
TTTACAGTCTTATGGACTACGCCTTGATTGGCGCGTCACAATTTCTACAGAAAATTATATCTCAAAGTTTTCTTTCATTTTTACTTATCTATTAGAATGTTAATATGTTGTGCTTATAGTATATACCCATGTATATAACTTTTATATATATGTATATGTATCCATTGTTTATGAGGATAATATTTCTGATGCAGTTGTTGATGTAGTCTTTGGATTATCTTTATTAGCAAATCTTTTTTTATTTGTGAAATTACTTTTATGTATTGTCGGTTTATTATCTGATGTGAAAAAGCAATATGAATTAAGTAAAGTTTGGTAATTTAATGCTCGCGGTTCAATTGTCTCGTTTATACCTGATAAAGTTGATGTTGTTATGGTATTATCCATTTGCGAACTTAAATTGCTTGACCTCTATTATCCAATTCATTTGATGCAGAGAGAAAAGATGATGGATTTGAAGATGATTCAGAACTTGTTGAAGACGGCGGCGACGGTTCATCCACAGTGTTGGATCTGATTGCTGATATTTGTGGAATTACTGTTGTCGGTGTCAATGTATCATCTATTTGCTGTTGTTGTCTTGATAGCGGCATGAGTTTATGATTAATTAAAGTTTCATTAGAGTTATTATTATTTTGGAATATAATATTTTCTGGTGTTACGTATCTCGATAAATTATGATTATTAAAATTGTTAAAAGTATTTTGTGGTCTATCTGTTATAATGCTTCGTGTATCATCATTAAAATTACTATTATGTAACGGATCAATATATTCATCATTTTCATTTAAAATATCATTATTAATTGTTTCATTATTATTGCTATTATTGTCATTATTAAAATTTGTTGGTACTTCTGTACCATCACTATCTGAACCCAATTGATTAAAACTTTTAGTAAAAGAATCAGCAAAATTATAATTTGGATTATATTGAAATTGTTCCAAATCTTGAGGTAAATCATCATTTTCATTAGTTAAGAAATATGTATAATCATCTAATTGTGGTAAATCAGTTAAGGATGAGGATAGAGATGATGATAATGATGGTGTAGCAGCATATTGGAATGATTGAAACGAAGATAATTGTGCAACATCGTCTGAACAATCATATGGATTACTTGACGGATATCCTAAAGTATTATTGTTATTAGTATTATCTTTATTAGTAAATTCCGTTGTTTGTTCATTTGATGGAGTTAATACTCTATTTAAACTCGTTGGTCTAATTGGTGTAGTATCGTTATGATATAAATGTTTCAAAGGAGATGTATTATAATAATCGGTATCTTCTGAAAATCTTCTTGTAATTGTAGGTGGTTTAATTTTCTTTTGATTTGTTGATTTAAAATTATTTAATAAATGAATCTTATGTGATAATGTTGTAGAGACTAAGAAATCTGAATAAAAAGATTTCTTAATCGGTTTTTGATTAACTTTCTTATTATTGTTAATATTGTGATGTTCTTTCGTTTTATAAATTGGATTGAAATTTTCATTTGGGATTAAATTCATTGTTCTTGCAATGACCGATAATTCATAATTCGAATAATTATTATTATCATAATAAGTTTCATTATTAACATCATATCTACAACAAAATTCAATTTTTAAAGGACAGTTTGTTGGTAAATTTGATTGAGTATTTGAGAATAATAAATTTTCTAATTTTAAAAAATATTTAAAACTTGATAAATTAACAATAAATTTAAATTCATCAATTTTATCATTAATTGATTTATTATAAGTTGCTGTAATATAATGAATATCTGACCAATTTGTAAAAGTAAATTTAATTTCAATGAATTTTTCAAATGTTAAATTACTAACATAAATTGTACCAATAATTTCATCAGTTTTTTTATTATTAGAATCTTTAATTTGTTCAATTGAATGTAATTTAATATTTTGATTATTCATGCTATCAATTGTATTAGTACTATTTAAATTTGTACCAATTAGATTCCAATCTAAAACATCAAATGAATCTAAAGAATTAGTAACAGCAGTTGTTGTTGTTGTCCTTTTTGTATCTGAATTATCAATTATTATATTATTTTGATATTGATTATTTGAATCTGTATCATTAATAAGATCTAGTCTTTGATTCAAGTTATAACTGAAATCATCATCATCTATACTTGAATCTGAATCATAATCTAATTGAAAATTATTATTATTATTACTATTATTATTAAAAGATGGTAAAAATTGTGAATTAATAATTCTATCATTAAAATCAATAGTATTATTATTATTTGATGAATTTAAATTCTCATCTAATGGAATTAAATAATTTGAATATTTTTTATTTTCTAGAGTTGTTGATGAAATGAAAGATGGCTTATCAGTTGAACAAAATTTTTTAACAGTTGTTAATTCAGGGGCAAATCTAACACTTTTATGTGATGAAGATGAACTTGATGACGTACATGATAAAGATGAATGTATTGAAGAATTCGATATTGTTGAAGTTAGTGAATTATTTCTTGATGATGATAATTTTAAAGAAGATTTTAATTTTTTATAAATTTTTGGTTTTAATATAGGTAAAGAAGATTGTGGTGATAAAGAAGAAGTAGATAATAATTGTGTATTATTATCCTCAAAATCTTTAATATCTATCATATTATTAATATTATTTGAGTTTAATAATTTATTTGTTTCGCTATAGAAACCAAATGACATTCCAAATTTAATAAAATAAAGTGAAATAAAATAAATATAGGATTGAAAAATGTTATTAGTTTCACCAAATTCTTATTAATTGGGTTATATAATTGACAACGATCGATTTTTTTTTTTTTTTTTGATTTGGATTTTATATATTTCAAAAAGTAAGTACGTATATAACAGAAAAACAGTTTCAATTAAAATCAATTAGTAATATTTTTGACAATAAATTTCAATTAAGTTTCATTTATATATATAATAAATGGTCCTTCAAGAAAATCGAATTCTCTTAAAGAAAGATGAAAATAACTCTAAAACGTTTATGTGGTGAAAAAAAAAACAAAAAAGAAAAAGAAAACCCATCTCCAGTTAGTTAGTCTTTGACTACTTGACTATTTGTTATACACCATCACCGAACGAATTCTTTTTTGGTTTTTTCCAATGTCGTCTCTTATAGACGTATAGACGTACATACATACATATATCCGTACATATATGAAATCTGCAAGAAAATTTTTAAAGGATACCTTACTAATACTCAACTGATGCGGACACGATTAAAGAAAGAAAAGAAGGGAGGGGGGGCCACGAAGGAAGGGTGGAAGGAAGACAGACAGACAGAAGGATCCTGCAGTGGAAACACAAGATTTTAATATTAAAAATGTGTATTAGAGACCAGACAATAAAAACAATGCAGGTAGAAATTTATTATCTCAAAAATTTCTGCGATGACTTCTCTCTCTTCCTGAAGAGAAAGTTTAAATTTTTATTTCTTATTATAGATAAAATAAAAAATAAGAAATAAAAAAATGGAGTTTGTATATTAGATGCTTGACAAAACTCCGGAGAAACCACATTTGAATTCCTAATAAAAATGTCTTTTTTATTACTTTTTGCTGAAGGAAAGGTACAGACTTACATATCAGGAAATTCCTTTTTTGTTGGTTTCCCTCTCTTTATTACAGAAAAGAAAATTGAGCATTTACTACACATATTCATTGAGTGAAATACGGCTAATAGTATATAGCTAAATCCTATATCCCACTTTGTATCAACATTTAAACAAACACCAACCTCCTTTTAGTATAGAAAAATAAAATAAGATGGCTAACTACTAGCGATGGTTAACGAGCGACTCCTTCAAGTCTGTGTATAAACTTATAAACATACCTTGATAACAACCAAACAAGCAAGTAAAAAACAAGACAGAAGGGACAAAATGTACTACTTATCCACAAACCATCTGTAAGATGAATTTCAATATCCTCTAACATAGAACCGGAGAAAGTATCATACGTAAAACAATAACGGATCATAAATGATAGTGATAGATTAACAATATTTACTTTACCTTTTCCCACTAACAAAACTCTCTGATATCCCCTTTAAGAAGGGATATCAGAATTTTATAAAAAAATTCAAATTCAAGAACAAACAAACAAACACATCTTACGGAAAATCAAAGATATACCCGAAGAAGCATGCGCAGCATTCCTCAAAATCTGCAGTCACCTTTGTGCTTAAAGCAACTATCTGGGGTTCAATACATCTCTCCGCTATTTTCTTTGCTTGTATTTTCTTCTCATCTCTCTTGTTCCACCCCCTTTCTTCTTCTACTTCCTCTCTGAGAAACGTTGAATGAGAAATTTAAGAGAATATTTAAAAAGGGGGGTAGTCAAATAGAGGACAGCGTAGTATCATATCCGTACGGCCAGTTGTTAGAGGCATGTCCAGAATGCTAAGACTTTTTGCAGGACGCATATAAATGTATTGGATTTGAATTTCTTCATCTTCTTTTCTATGGGTATTTTAGAGAGCCGCTTATAGATTAGAGATTCTCCTACTGTATTTTAGATTGAAAAATAAAAGAAGGGCCCTTCATATTGGGCCTCCTTTGAATATATTTATTTGTCTTTTCTTTATTAATTTCGCCTTAACTTTTTTACGTAATATTCTTCAATCTCCTATGCTTTCCTATTTCGACTACCGAGAATATGTAGTAGAAGATGGAGAAAGGGAAAGACACGAAATACGGAGAGCTGGAGTATATTAAAACAATAACAAACAAAGAAAAGTTTAAAAATTTCACCAAATAAATTTGTTTTTTTCGTGTCTGTACGAATGTTTCCGACTATCTGCATCTTTCCTTCTATTAAAAATTTTTATTCATATTAATTTCATTTCTGTAAGAAACTCTGTAGAAAATGATATTGTAGTTATCACAACTTTGTCGGAGTTTGTTCCTTATGACAACATACTTTAATAATTTAAAGTAGCTAGCTGGCCATCTCCTATTCTCCTTCTACGCTGTTTGTTCGGCTCCCTGCTGTCAAATGAAAATAGATAAATAAATAACATAGAATAGCAAGTTGAACGTCGCAAGTTCATCCTCTTGATGAGTTTGATTTTGTTTGTTTGTTTATTAACAACAACAACAACAACAACAGTAAGGATAGGTGACATTGATTAGTTAATAAATGTTGAATGAATGATGCTGATATTTGCATGTGGAGAAGTTACTGAACTTTTTAGATCAAGTTATGGAGACAATATACAAAAACAAAAAAGGTGTTGAACTGTCAACAAAATATAATCGATTGTCTGTAATTTTTATCATTCACATCAACTTATGTCGATGCAGCTCCTCATAACCAATCTGCTGTAATCAAATTGATCTTTTTTTGTTATCAACAAATATATTTCCTACGGGAAAATAAAAAGGCAAGACAGTTCAATCTTTTAACAGGTTATAAGCAACAAGGATAAATGTTTATTACTAATTTTTGATTGTATCAGGAAATATTTACTCAATGGGCAAATAGGAACTTACTAATTATAACAGTAATTTCCTTTACTAATAATGAATTTATTTCTTTATATGTATTTTCGTAATAACTGACACATTGTTGCTCTTGTTCAGTAGTAAATTGTTGAAAGAAAACCGTCTCGAAAACGGCTATCTCTCTATTATATAGGTGATTTCCTTTTACAGCCAAATCAATCCTAATTTCTTTTCTTCGACAATACCATACAGAGATCGTACAAAGAATGTTTGTAAAAGAAACCTTTTTTGTTTGTCCTAGAAGGTTTCACTTTCAACCAGAGTAACTTCGGACAAAAAAAGGGATATCATAAAAACCTACGTGGAGTGTAATGTGGATTTCTATTATATCCTGATATGTCGCAATTCATATAATTCTTTCATTTTTTACTTACGTAAGAATATTTCTGTTTCCCCAGATTTTTAAATTTTATTTTAACAATAGCAATGAATTTAAACCCTGAGATAATTATATTATTGATTGATAGAACTTTCAATACAGAGAGAGAGAGAGAGAGAGAGAAAATTAGAATTGATTATCGATGACCTTATTCATTTGTTCACTAGAGTTTGTGAAATACTTCATCAGGATAGAGGTAAGACCTAATAGGCTGGTTCCACTATAATCGAATTATAAATTACGCTAAATTGCTTTTCTCTCCGGATCAAAGCTGTCTTACATATAGTTTCAAGATACATATTTGAAACGTACAAATCTTACAAAGATGTTCAAACTATAATTTAATAAGACAATTCTTTATGCAATATTAATAAGAATGAGTACAATTAACGTTCTATATCCGATGCTTCAATAACGTGAAAGTAAAGATAGCAATTAGTCTACACGAGAATGTTAAGTAATATATTCAAGACATTTTTTCTTGCAAAAAAAGTGAAAAGTCGGAAATGTCTTAAGACCCGAGAATCCAGGAACCGATGAGAAAAAAGTTTAATTATCAAATATTATTAACGGTTATTGAAACGTACAATTAATTCCCAATCTAATATATTTCATAAGTGTATGCAATCTTAACTACCACATCCTTCATTTTAATGATTACGAAATGAAACGGCATTTCAACCTTATTATTATTATTATTATTATTATTATTATTATTATTATTATTATTATTATACGGAGTCATTCAAAGTAGTTTTGTTTCGACGGTAGATAGTATTTCTTGTTCACATAATAACATAAGCAAAATTCTTGTACCCCTAATTAGGTAACTCCAGCGCCCCCCAAAGAAAAAGAAACCACTTCTTCAAGTTTCGGTTATTAAATAACATGGGGAAGCGACACATTCGGAGTTTTATATTATTATCACACATATAACGTCATACCTATCTATAAGTGGTAACCCACATGCCAAATTTTTACAAAAAAACATCCATATGTAACGGTAATAGGGAACATAATAATTTGCCCAAGATATATCATATATTTTTCAAATTTTACCTGATATCCTCAATTTGAAAATTTACTTGTTATGGTAAAAAACAATATCCAACCCTTAATTTATGACAAGAATGAGCTATTATCTGGCGTACGTTTATTTATCGTATACCTACTTATAAGAATGTAAGACCTGTAGTTTCTGAAATGTTCGATTAAGACTTTAGAGATGGTATAATTGTTAATATTGATTTATTAATTACTGTCAGATATTAAAACTCAATCGTTACCAGAATTCGTTATAATTTTCACATGCCTCTACTAAATTATTTTTGTTGAGAACATACATGACATTGCGATTATGAGTGTGTCATTCATTTAACATTGGTTTCTCCAAATTATTTGATTTATTTAGTGTCATATTGTTATTACTCCAATATTGCCATGCATTTATCCCCAACTAAATATAATATTCTCAATAATTATAGCTTGGCGACTAAAACTTTTAATAATCTGTTGAGAAAAAAAATCTAAACCTGTCATAATATATTACGAATTTCTTTTCAACAGGTACAAACATATAAATAATCTTAACTTTATTTTCTATTGGTTCAATTAAACAATTTTAAACTGTGGAAGTATACTAATATGGTTTATACAGACATGTGCGTATACTCCAATTTTTATTTGAAATACGTACCCTAATTTCAGCCCTTCATTTTACGCGTATCATCTTTAACATATATATGAGTTACCTAATTAGGAAATGTAATATCTTGAAGCCAGATATCTTTTTTTTCTCTTCTTCGGAAAAACGCGCAACCAATCTCTTTACCGAATGAGGTAATTTTAATTACGCGAAAAATTTTCAGATAGTTTTCTCTCTTTCTCGAACAAATAGTGTTTGGTTAATAGAGAGAGAATCGTGAAATAAACACATAAACCATCCGTTTGCGATACCTTGCCATCAATTTAACACCCTTCTCATACTTTTTCAAATAATTAAATTCAACTAAAAGTTAAAAAAACAGTTAACTAACATATTTTTACAACATTTGTTAAAGCAATCTCAGAAGCAATCAATCGTTAAGTTATCACACAGTCATATCATCAAACAGCAATGTCATTTGATAGACCAGAAATTTATAGTGCGCCAGTTTTACAAGGTGTTACACCAAACGATGATGATAACACAGAAATTATTAAATCCTTTAGAAATTTTATCCTTGAATTTAGAATTGATTCACAATTTATTTACAGAGAACAACTAAGAAATGCATTATTAGTTAAAAATTATTCATTAAGCGTTAATATGGAACATTTAATTGGTTACAATGAGGATCTTTTCAAAAAATTGTCTGATGAGCCATCTGATATTATTCCATTATTTGAGAATGCAATCACTCAAGTTGCTAAAAGAATCACCATCTTGAATAGATCTCAAGAGTCTACCACAGGTAATGGACAAGCTACCGGTGAGGACATCGCATCTTTAATTCCACCATTTCAATTAATCCTAAATTCGAAAGCTAATCAAATTCCAATGAGAGAATTAGATTCCGAACACGTCTCCAAAGTTGTTAGATTATCAGGTATAGTTATCTCTGCATCAGTATTAACTTCTAGAGCTACACATTTACGTCTAATGTGTAAGAATTGTAGACATACAACATCGATTACTGTAAATACATTCAATTCTATTAGTGGTACTCAAGTCTCATTACCACACTCATGTTTATCTAATATACAAACTGAATCAGGTCAAGTAAGTTCCATGGAGGCAAGTGCTCCACCAAAAAATTGTGGTCCTGATCCATACATGATTATTCATGAAGCCTCTACATTTATAGATCAACAATTTTTGAAATTACAAGAAATCCCAGAAATGGTACCAGTTGGTGAGATGCCACGTCATTTAAGATTATCATGTGATAGGTATTTGACAAATAAAGTTGTTCCAGGGTCTCGTGTTACTGTAGTAGGTATTTATTCCATCTATACCGCTAGAGGTGCAGGAGCAAGTTCAGGTAATGAAGGTGGCGTCTCTATTAGAAATCCATATATTAAAGTATTAGGTTTACAAACTGATATCGATACAAATACTTTCTATAATTCTGTTTCCATGTTTTCCGAAGAAGAAGAAGAGGAGTTTCTACAACTAAGTAGAAATCCAAATATTTATGATCTTGTTGCTAAATCTATTGCCCCTTCAATTTTCGGTAATGAGGACATTAAGAAGGCGATCGTTTGTTTATTGATGGGTGGTTCCAAGAAATTATTACCTGATGGGATGAGATTAAGAGGTGATATCAATGTTTTATTATTGGGTGATCCAGGTACTGCAAAGTCTCAACTATTAAAATTCGTTGAAAAAGTCTCTCCAATCTCCGTTTATACATCTGGTAAGGGTTCTTCTGCAGCAGGTTTAACTGCGAGTGTTCAAAGAGATCCAACAACAAGAGAATTTTATTTAGAAGGTGGTGCTATGGTTCTTGCCGATGGTGGTGTTGTTTGTATTGATGAATTCGACAAAATGAGAGATGAAGATCGTGTTGCAATTCATGAAGCGATGGAACAACAAACCATTTCTATTGCAAAAGCCGGTATCACTACAGTTTTGAATTCAAGAACAAGTGTTCTTGCGGCAGCAAATCCAATCTATGGTCGTTATGATGAAATGAAATCTCCAGGTGAAAATATTGATTTCCAAACAACAATTTTATCTCGTTTTGATATGATTTTCATTGTTAAGGATGAACATGATGAAGCCCGTGATATCTCTATCGCTAACCACGTTATCAATATTCATACAGGTCGTGTCTCTCAAGAACAAGAAGAAATGGAAAACAACGGTGAAGAGATAAGTATGGATAAATTGAAGCGTTACATTACTTATTGTAGAAGAAAATGTGCACCAAGATTATCTGTTCAAGCTGCTGAAAGATTATCATCTCAATTCGTTACCATTAGAAAAGAATTATTAATAAATGAATTGAATTCTACCGAACGTTCTTCTATTCCAATCACTGTTCGTCAATTAGAAGCTATTATTCGTATAACTGAATCTCTAGCCAAATTGGAATTAAGCCCCGTTGCTCACGAAAGACACGTTCAAGAAGCAATCAGATTGTTTCAAGCATCTACCATGGATGCAGCATCTCAGGATCCAATTGGTGGTATGGACCCAACAGGGAATTCAAGATCTATCCTTGCAGAGATTCGTGAAATTGAACAAGAACTAAAGAGAAGATTACCAATTGGTTGGTCAACATCAATACAAACATTAAGAAGAGAGTTTGTTGAATCCAATAGATTTTCACAACCTGCCTTAGATAAAGCATTATATGCGTTAGAGAAACACGATACTATTCAATTAAGACATCAAGGTCAAAATGTGTATAGAAGTAGTATATGATCTGGTGATAACACATGGGGGTAAAGTAATCTTGAATCAAAAGTTTGTAATATTAATACATCAATTTGTCTAGATAGAAATATATATATATATATATATATATATATACGTACATACAACTAATGAATATATTCTAGGCGAGACCAGAAAGTAATAGATAGTATACGGGTCTGATTCTTCTAGATATTGAAGTAAACTTGACCAACCCTATACTCTTCAATTTATTCTTGAGTTGTGAGTTAACCGAAGGAGTATCGGAACGAACGCAGAAAATACACTATAAATAGAGGACATCGCTATATAGTTACCGAACAGACTGCGGCTAGTTTTTCTTTTTCTTCAACGGGTGAGGCTGTGAGGAAACTAAAAATAAGCGCATAAGCATCAGCTGCTTCAAAGTGAGGCGAAGTCACCACATCAGACAGACAGACAGACAGACAGACAGACAGACAGACAGTTCTATGGATGACTACATTGGAATTGTTGATGTAATTCAGTGACACAGCCCTTAAGATAGGATTCTAACTATTACAGAAGTTATTAATAACTTCTGTAAACCATTGAATATCCTGTTAGGTGAAAAAAAAAGATATGCGTGGATTTCCATCTAATCATATCATTGCACATCTTGTTTCCATGGGATTTCTGCAGCGAGGAAACATTGACAACTTGAATCGATGTATCTAACTCCACTGAGAAGAAGATTGGATGGGGTTTATAATTTATATAAATATGAGACATATTTGTAACAAGTTTGAAAGAGGATCAACAGTTTCTTATTTACTAATTATACCTTGCAATAATGATAACTTTAAAAGAGATTATCTGCAAACTACAAAACTCCTAAATCAACAAGCATATTATAATGAGACATTACGTTCAACAACCACAACCAATGTATTATCAACAACAACCGCAACCTATCTATATTCAACAAGCACCTCCACCACCACCGAGAGATGATTGCTGTTGCGGTTGTTGTAATTGTTGTTGTGCTTGTTTCGATATACTATCAAAGGTATTATGTTGTTTATGTCTATGCGAAATATGTTGTACCTAAGACAATAAACAATAAAACGCTGTTCTATCTGATCTATTTTCAATCACTAATTCCAATG